>JAWNNP010001241.1:0-41554 GCA_035044805.1 Leucophenga maculata | reverse complement strand
TAGAAGGCTCTCGTGTGCATGTCGCAATCTAAATTTAGTGATGGAAGATGTAATCGAAAAGCAGCCAGTGCATTATGGTCCCAAAGCCCTTATTTTTTACATAAATTAATAACTCGAGAATTACACAACATTTTTTAGTCTGGTTTTTTGCATTCAACTAAATAATACCAATTGAATTTTTGACTGGGGAAAATAGGAGTGGCACCGCCCTTTTCCTTATATTTTAATATGCAAATTTTTTGATTTCATATCTTTTTGAATCAATTTTTTTTTTCCAGCTTTAAACTATAATATTTAAATTACTTATATCAAATATGTAAATAATCAGCACAATTCTAATGTAAAAATATAAATAAATTGTGATTTTTTTTCAATTTTTTATTTTGTGTTATTATTTTTTTATGACTATTATTGCTCAGCCAAAAATTCAGATTCTATATCAACTGCTTATTCGTTGTCAAAATCACATTCGTCCAAGTTAGACTCATCCATATCAGAGTCATCTAATTCAGTATCGCTTCTGACATTCAAGAGCTCGCCTTCACTGGGTGTGGAAGTTGGCACTTCCAAGAGCTCTAAAACATCAGCCGAAAGATGTTTCTTTTTATTTTTTCGCTGGATCAGGCATAAGCTGGAGATTAATGGATCGCTAGTGTCCATAGATCTGTGGAAAACATCTTGCATGTTTTTTTGTCTGCTTATATACTTTGGTTCGAGTCTCAGATGCATTTTCACCCATGCAGCCAACTGGAAGAGGGGAGGCGGCAATAATTTTTGCTCCATGAATTAATATTTTGTGGACTGTGGCTGTCATTGGGTACCATGTATACTTGGGCTGTTTTCTCGTAGTAATCTTTAAATTTTTCCGTGTTGATCGCAAACTCGCTGGAAATAACTATCAAAATGGTATGGAATCTTTGAAGAAGATTAACATCTAAGTTTCAAATTGACGACAGTGTTTTAGTGTCTGCAAATGCTCTACTAGCTGTATTACCGTCGTTTGAATTTCCACTTCCATTTTGTTTTGAATTGTCAACGTGAAGTCCCAGTTCCGACCAAAACCTTTTTTGAATAACCAGTTTACGTATGAGCATTAAATCTTTATCATGAGACCCTCTAAATTGCCATTTTTGGGGTTAATCCAAAGAATTTCATTTAAATTGTTAACCAGTTTCAATGAAATTATTGATGTGACAAAGAGGCCTTGGTCTATGGTATCCGATTCAGTACTTTGCAATTTCTGTTTATAAATACGTTGCCCTGTTGAGCCTTCGAACCCATATTAGCTTTAATTCTCTAGTTTTAACAAACCTTTCGAAAACTTCATCTTGAAGTGTCATTATTCGCTTGACAGTGTGATCTAAAATATCTTGTAAAGGAACTACGGCAACAATTACGACTTTTATTCTGCAGCCTGATGTTCACGTAAGTGTTCTTGGTTAAACCATTTTCCAGAAGAAATGCCAAAGCTGTCAACGGAATAGGATCCTGAGCAAGAAACTTTTTTTTTAGCATACTTCCATTGCCTTTTGATGTTTCCTTTAGCACGAACAATGCATCGCTACATTTGGCTTTCTTTGCTGATATTGAAGCAGCATGGACAAGTAAGGATGTGTTGTGGTTTTCCTTCACAGAAAGCTCGGCCGCACATTTTCTTTTAATACGTCACTTTCAACAGAATAAGAAGTACTTGGACGTCCTGCATTTTTGGGTTTCAGTTCACTTTTCCAATTATCATCTTTGAAGACAACCAATTTTTATGTTTTGGATCAGTTTTCAATCTTTCTACCCTATATAGTTGCATTTTGCATAGCATCTTTTAGTGTAGGCTGCAAAGTTATAACATTTTTTTTTTCTATTTCCGTCTCATTTATTTCCAAAAGCCTTCCATTAAACTTATTTAAAATAAAGACAAAAATTGACGATGCTTTATGCTTGTTCTGCAGCCACACTTCAAGCAATTCTGCATGCTCGAACTCAAAAAGGCCTGGTAAAATTTGCGATTATATGAATTCGGGGAAATTCGGTGACAAGATTATTGGTGTTTATTAAAAAAAACATTGACACACAAGACTGCATTTATAGCTACGACAATACACGACAATATACTTAGTTCTACTCCACGAACCAAAATTTATGTGAGGTTATAATCGGCTAAAACAACACAGCATAAAAGCACATTAAACAATAAACAAACTACTTCTACAAACAAAGCACATATACAAACATATATAACAAGCCTTGAGCTATATTTTCCATAGTTATTTTTATTAATGGGCCCTTTTCTCTTTATTTTATAGAGGAAATAAAAGTGAACAATATATTGTGTAAATCTCAACCACGTGAGCACAAAATAAACAGTCAATTTTCAGGGACGACGAAAAATTACTGGGATGTTTAAAAAAAAAAATTTCATTTCTTAGTTCATTGGAATATTTGCTATTGGAATAAAATGTGTTTCTTGCATAAATCACGATTATGATTTTTGAATTTACGTAAAAAAAAACGGCTTTGGAAGAAATGAGATCGTTGATTGCGTCATCCAAAAGACTTGTTATATATTTCAAACACTGACTTAAACCGAAAATTAAATAAATCATTAAAACAACACGTTAAAACAAGGTGGAATTCCATGTATACATTTATGAAGTTTTTCAATAAATTCAAGCGATTTTGTTGGAAAAAAGCGAGGTGAAACGAATTGCTGAAATAGACATTAATGCTATCCAGTGCATTATTGAATTTTTAAAACCATTTATAACTTGCTCTGAAAAACTAAGCCGACTGTGAACATTCTTCCTCTGTGGTATGAAAAATAAAAAAAACACTGTTCGTTCAAAGTTTTTGATTAGCAACTTATAAACGAAATCAAAAGCAAAACTCTTCAAAGTATACAAAAACGATTTCCACCAACACATTTGCATCTTGTTGCACTGTTTGTTGTTGAAAAAATTAGATTAGAAAAGTCAGATATTGAAATTGAGCTTGACTCGTTTTATTCAAAGAATTCGGATCGGAATTTTTGGAAGGGCGCAATTTTTTTTTTTTTTAATATAGTTTTCTTTATTGGATCTTCTCTTGATAAGAGACTAAAAATAATTTATCAAATCTTAAATCTAATTGTGTTTTAAACTAATCCCCCGGTTGGAGACTTATGTAGTTAGAGCGGCCTTAAAAGCACATCACAGGGCTGGGAGGTAATTTCTTCTCAGTCGTGTTTGTATATGGAGTAGGGTTAGAGATCTTGCGAGTGGATTAGGGTGAGAGTTTAGTTTGCATTCATAGGTCTGCTTGAATCGATCTATTTCAGTTTTTACAGTTGGGATGTCAAGATCATTGTGAATGTGAGTATTGCGAGTATACCAAGGTGCTCCGGTGAGAGTTCTAAGTATTTTTGATTGAGCTCTTTGTATTATATCCACGTTACTGGAACTCGCATTACCCCATAACTGTGAGCAGTACGTCCAAATAGGCTTTATGACTGGGTTGTAAAGAAGTAATTTGTAGTCCAAGCTTAAGGGGGACCGCGGATTTATAAGCCAGTGTAGGGAGTGGGCTTTTAGCTTTATTTGTGTTTTCTTGGCTTCAATATGTTTACGATAAGTAAGCCGTCTTTCGATATGAATGCCGAGATGCACGACGTCATTGGCCTGTGGGATCACAATGTTGTTTAAAGTCAGCGATGGGCAAGTACCTCTGTTTAAAGTGAATGTGACGTGTTTGCTTTTTTGCTCATTAACTTTTATACGCCAGTTAGCTAGCCACTCCTCGAGAAGAATGAGATGGTCTGCTAGTGGTCTAGTTGCTCTTATTGGGCATCGAGATCTACTTAAGATTGCTGTGTCATCAGCAAATGTGGATATTGTAAGTCTGTGATCTGTTGGTATGTCTGAAGTGTATAGAACATATAACATAAGACCGAGAAGGGTGCTGTTCGCGCCCGGTCGAGCAGCATATTTAATTAAGTTTGTTTTTAGTTGGATTATGTTTAATTATGCATTAATTGTTAGATTTAATTATTATATTAAGATTTAAATTGTAACCGAATTCCATTGGAAATACGCTGCAACTCTGTATTTGTACATACCGATTAACAGAGGTACTAATCGGTAAATTGGAAGGCAAGACACCATCTTTAAGGTTGGCGCGTCTTTGGATTTGGCGCAACCAGCAGTCTCACTTGGATTGAGTTACCAAACGGACACGTCTTTCGTCCAATCGGTCTTCAAGTCGAACTCGCAGTCCACTTGGATCTCGCGAAAGTACAACACGCCTTTGCTTACAATAAATTTACCGAAATAAATTATTACAATTAAATCATAGTTGTACTTTTTCAATACGAAACCGGTAGTGTTTGATTCCCTTTGATTTTTAGTCCGCGCTTAAATAGTTCAACGGTCAACGGTGCCTACAACCAACAGCGAACGGGACAAGCGTATCGGCAATCAACCAAAACCACCCTCAACAAGGCAACGACGGCTGCAGCAGCATCGACGGCTCCATTGCGGCAACACACAACTCAATGTAAGTCCTCGGCGGCCTTGCTTTTCCCCTACTAACAAAACTCTAGTTGAACGGTCTCTACCCGTTCAACTAACTCTAACCAAAAGCAAAACCAGTGCTACCTATAGCACGGCGTTTTACAGGTGCAAATGATTTAAAAATGCTCCAAACGTTAGCGAGGAAAGTTTTATGTATTCCGGCCAGCTCAGCAACGAGTGAAAGACTTTTTTCAACATCAAGTACTATTCTCAGCGAGCGACGAACGAGACTGTCTAGCTCAAACCTGGAAAAAATCTTATTTTTACATAAAAATATAGAGTATTGTTTGTATCCTACTAAGTTAAGAGATTTGAACTATTTATTTATCTTAAACGTATATATTCAAAAATACCCATTTTAGTACGTCATTTTTCTTTAATTACATTATAAAATTTACATATATTATAGATATTTTTATTACATTTATCTAGACATAAGATTTAAAATATTTAAAAACTAAAATATATAAATGAAACGCCCACTTTACGACGATTGTAGAATTGGACAAAGTGGTCATAACTATTTTCAAACAAGAAAAAAGTTGTAGCTAAGTGTGCTCGACTTCGATACCCTGTCTAAAGGTTCTTATTTTTAGCATATGTTCGTATGACGACCATCACATTTTGCAATTTGTTTAGTCTATTTGTCCGTAGGGTGTTTTGTATGGGGTAATGTGTTACAGACTTTTCGACAAACTGATTTTATTTCTCTTTTTTCAAACTGCATATTTCGTGCCGTACCGTGCTGGGCCGTGCCTGACCAAAAAAGTGTCGTGCCGTGCCGTGCCTTGTTTTGAAGGCTCGGGTTCGGGTCGTGTCGGTCCGAGAACATTCGGCCCATGCCCATCTCTAGTCAAAATAAGATTTTTGGTAATAAAAAATCGGTCACAAGTGTCGATCGATAAGATGGCGTAATATCCTGCAACAAACGTCAACTTCCTTCTTCGCGATGTTCTGGCCGAATACGACAGACACGACGAAGCAAACGCCTCATAACAATGCCCTTCGAATTGTAGAAACAAATCAATGTTGTCGTCACTTTTGACTTTTCCAAACGTTTTGGCTCACCGGTCGGCTTCTATTTGGCACTTTGACGCTTGGTTTCAGGGCTCTGTGTTCAACACACATTGTTGCACCGCTGACAAAAACATACTGTCACCTTAGACGCTATAACTCCACTTCCACTTTTCCAAATGTCATGAAATTTTGAAAGGAATATCAATGAAAAATGTCCCGTTCCAACGCAGGTCTTCACCAAGAGATGGCGCCATGGCCATCAGAAAATACCCATGAAAAAAGTTCCAAGAAAATATGGTTTGCTACTCTATACGTTTGTCCTTTCCAGCTAGTCACTCTTACCGGCTAACATAAATTGCATCGGATCGACCCTGCATATTTTGGTTTGGTCCTAACGATTAACATTTTCTTGTGTTAGTAGCTTTAGGAACTTGTCAGTATGGAGGGAGTTTGTGTTGATGTCTGATACCATTTGCTGCACCTGGTGATGTTGTTTTGAGTTATGTCTGATAAAATTGTTTTAAAATATTTGTTTATTTATTCATGTTTATCCTGTGTCTGGAAAAACCTTATCAACAACAAAATACTACTTTCGTAGAAGATATGGATATCCTGCCTAACCAACAGTTCTGGTTCCGATTGTAGCACAACATAATACAGCCGCTAGTCCGTACCAAAGACGTAGTTAATGACAATTTATTGTAGCTGTCGTTCGACAGGAGTGGTGTTGCTTGACATCAAAGCTGCTTTCGTTTCCGTGAGGCATAATGTACTTATTTACAAAATGTTTGATTTTATCCTCCTGCTTGAGTTGATTTAAATCGTCCACAGTTGTTTAAGAAACAGCCGGCTGCTTTCAGGGGTTATGCCTGTCGCCTATCCTTATATATATATAAAAAACCGACTTCCTATCTCTTATAGGTTGCATCGGCTCCATCTTTTGCGACGATACAGCAATTATTTGCTCAGGTCGTCTTAGTTCCGAAACAATCTCAAAGCTGCAAGATGCTTTCATGACTCTCCAAGAGTATTTCTCGAGATTGAAGATTTAAGTAAATTCCGATAAAAACCAAACCATCTTCTTTACAAGGAACCGGAAAGCCATTAATAAATAAGAACTTGTACCTGAATATGGAAAACAAATTATATCTCTTTAGATCCATCTCTCAAGTCGCAATTTTTATGGTGCCTCGGTGTGGGCAGATGTAGCAGGTTAGAAACACAGAGCTTGACATTTAATTACAATAAGAAGTCCCACCACATAGAGTTGTATTATTATTTAAAATTTCTTTTCCTATTTTTCAACTCATATCCAAAAGAAATTCAATATTTGCACTTCGTATCGACGGACGCATTTAATTTTGATCATTTCAGTTAAACTACATCTTTACTTAAAGGTTTTTCATATAGCATCGGTGGTGTAATGGTTAGCATCGTTGCCTCCCAAGCAGTAGATCCGAGTTCGATTCCCGGCCGACGCAACAATATGTTTTTTTTATGTATTTAATTTTTATGCCCAAAAGATTTGTAAGAAACGTTGGGAAGCATTGGATGGCGCGTTCTTTGCGTAAGTAATCAATTAAAAAGTAATAAGAAAAAGAAAGAGAAAGAATGAAATACGAACAATCAAACAAGTTGCTTTGTTATTGTAAATTTTACAAATGATGACTCAGTCGTTGCTACGCGCAATGCAACTTTCAAGTTTAAATGTTTTTTTCACTTATTGCGCAGTACAAAGCAGGTACAAACATTCGAAGAATATATTAGAATGTAGCAGTAAGACTTATTTCCCACCCAGTTGTTCGTTTAGTGACGCGAAATGTGTCTTTTTATAAATGTCGTAAAAACTATAATTATATAAAAATACAAATAAGGAATATAATAACAAATAATAAATAAATAACTAATTAAAATATGCAGTAAGGACATATAAAGCTAAAATTTATGTTTTTTTTTTATTTTCTTTCGATTGGTTAACTTATTATGGCTAACCCCTCGTTCCTAGTGAACAGCTGTGTTGTTATTTTTAATTTCAATTTATTTGCTTAGTTGGGGGAAAAATAAATAAATTTGTTTATAATCAGAGACGAAATGTTTATAATTCTTAAAGTACATTACAACTAAAGTAAGTGTAAGGTTTGGTGTTAGTTTTGGTCCAAATCGGAGGGTGCTAAGCTATAAACAAAATTCAACATACCTTTGCATTCTTTTGAGTTACAGAGATGAAATTTGGTAAATACAGTATCCGCTCGGTAATATGAACTAATTGAGACACAGCCTGTTCATTAAATAGAGTAGTTCACATAATCGAAGGACTATAAATTAAATACGTAGAAGAGTTTTCCAGTAATTGGTTTGTTAATAATTAATATCGGTCATATTTTTTTTTTATTTGAATTATTTTGTTTTTTTACTGCAAAAATTTTTGATAAGGCTCTCCTATCTGCATTTTCGCAATACCAAAATTTCATTAATATCAGAAATATTATTTTAACTCCAAACAATAACTTTATTGAATGCTTCGAGTGCTTCAGTTGTGTTAATTTCAGCTGTTGTTGTCTGGTCTGGTCTGGATCTTCATCGTCTTCATTGTCAACTTCACTTTCTGATTAGCTAACAATATCTTGATTCCAAATATGAATCTCTTCCCGTGAGAGCTGTACGTAACTCTTTATTTCATTGATTACACCCCAAGACTTCATCTATAGGTGCCTCAACGTCGCTGCGGTAATTTTCTTTTAATATGCTGAGAGGAATATGTTCTTCCGGATCATAATTTTCGTCAACAAAATTCAAAATATTTTTCCAGCACTTTTGTATAGTGGATGGATTAACTTTATGCCAGGCCCAAGCTTAGGCTTATAACTGCATCTTTTAGGCTCCACTTCTTTAAGAGATTAGAAGTATCTTCATCTTTCGCTGGTACTATAGAGTCTAGCAGAGACGATCTATAGTAAAGTTTAGTAATTCGGATAAAGTTTTGATCCATTGGCTGGATTAACGGCGTCACATTTGGTGGCATATAAACAACGAATATGTCTCCATCCTTTGAACTTAAAAACTCTGCAGGTATATGACTAGTTGCATTGTCTAGTAAAAGAATGGCCTTGACCCTGCTCGGATTAAATATTTCGTCAAATTCATGAAATTTTTGATTTTCAATTTGTGCTCCACAGAAGCATTTGTACAGGGCAGGAATGTGAGATGCACTTTTTCGTCTTTTCTTCCAAGCGCAATTTTATTCGTTTTTTTGAATGGAAGCAGTTTCCAAAAATTCGCTTTTATTTTTCTGAAAAGCACAAATTGTGAGTTTGGCCACTTCATATCTACGTGCAAGGGATGTGACGCTGATACCTTTATTCAGGCTTGCTATGATATCACATTTTTCAGATAAGGTTAATATCTTCCGCTTCATTTAACGAACACCATTTGAATTTGCATTAGAATGTACTCATTCTCTACAGTATTCGGTGAAGAACACATTTCCAAAACGAGAAACAGTTTAAAAATTAAACGGTTGCAAGTTGTTCACATAATGCAGATAGGCTGTATTCACTCTTTAGAGCCTCATGTGGAAAAATTTTGTTGTTCACTATTCTGAATGCGGCTACTCTATGTTAATGGCGCTTGCAGAAATGGTCCTGTTTAGTTTGGTCAAAGTCGAAGGCACGATGGATGACCCACTTATAAACTAAATTCAGCATATCTTTCCATTCATTTGAGGTACAGGGATCGAATTTCGTATAAATGTTAGTAAAACCTGGAGAAGTAATTTTATTAAGTCATCTATCATGCCATGATCAATCTAATATTCTAAAATTAGACTTAAATAACTAAAGGCATACAACAGAAACTGAAACTGAATTCAGTACATCAGCAACTCAAACTGAAAAAAGTACTTTTGACTTCTTTCAGTACTGAATGACAAAAAAATACAAAATACAACCCTGATAAAAATGTAAAGTGATGAAAAATGGCATTTAGTTTCAGTTCAGTTCCGGTTCTACGCGGTATCCTCCTACTGAAATTTCAACTGAATAATTGTACAACAGAAACGAAAAATCAGTTTCGGTTTCGTTCCAGTTTCTGTTGTATGCGACAACAGGCCTAAACTACCAAATATATTTTATTCTGGCAATTAATTATGCTGGCGGGCGTCTTAAAGATTGCGCTAGGTTTTAATACAATACAAATTGCAAATCTGTATACAACTGAAGCGGATTACTTCTGATTAAATTTAAAGCCGATATAGATGAATCGAACTATTGGTGAACTATTTTTCAACAACAACACATTGGGAATAAGTGCAATTCATTGGGTGCCAAAGTACGGCTGTAGAACGGCTTGAATAGAGCACCGTTTAAGTTACTTTTTTATGGCCCACTGCTATCAGAATTCGACAAACATAATTTGACATCATCTGCATACATAAGTGTATGGCCATGATTAATAAGAATATCAAGATTATTAATAACAATGTTGAACAAGGTGACTTCCTTGGGGAACACCAGAAGACACTACATTGGTTTAGGATAATCAATTGTTGAATAATTCTTTTTCTGCCCTACCGAATATGACTCAACCCAAGTACAAAGAGAGGTGAAAACCTGTAGTTTCCAAGTTAAACAAAAGATATTTGCAACACACGCTATCAAATGCTTCCGGATGCATCCGGACTCAAAACCATTATT
Organism: Leucophenga maculata; assembly: GCA_035044805.1. Classification (NCBI taxonomy): domain Eukaryota; kingdom Metazoa; phylum Arthropoda; class Insecta; order Diptera; family Drosophilidae; genus Leucophenga; species Leucophenga maculata. The sequence continues at coordinate 31,305 of JAWNNP010001241.1, read as the reverse complement.
CACAAAAGAAGAAACATCTAAAAGATTTGAAAGCATCTAATGAAAGCATGTTGCTGACAACAAACTTTAACGACTTTTGCAATTGGTCCGTAATGACTATTTTAAACAGTTTTGGTAACGCATCTATGGTATAGCAAAATAACAGACTTTTTTATTAAGTGGGTAAATGATAGATTATCTCTAAAGAGATGGAAACTTGCAAAACCTTATACTTAGGTTGAAAAGAATCGTTAAAGGAAAACAAATGGATCTGGAACAAGGAAGGTTATTAGTTCCAGGTAAGAAAGAAAGGGGATATTGGGATAGTTTGCTCAAGTGCGCATTGTGTGAAAAGTTGTTGACTGCCATTCACCTGGGAATGGCAACAATGATTCTTTTGTCAAACGGTCCAAGCAACTCACACGTCCGTTAGGACACGTATCTCCTGCGTAGCCTCTGAATATCAGTTCAGAGGTGAGCTAACGTGAGAAGGCGAAGGGAGCCCCCTCTTCTTTGGTGCGCAGGGCTTGGAACCCGCCACTTTAAAAAACAAACCTCCAATGAACACGACTAAAAATCCTCGGAAGGAACCCCCGCAAACGATATAAGGATCATGATTTAAGGATATGAACCTGGAATGTCCGCACTCTTAATTGGGATGGTGCAAGTATACAGCTGGTTGATGTCCTCGAAAGATGCGAGGCTGACATCACCGCAATCCATGAAATCCGATGGGTAGGACAGGGTTGCTCTAAAAAAGCATCCTCTGACATCAACTACAGCTGCCATGCGAGTGAGCATTAATTTGGATGTGGTTTCGTGGTGAGTAGGAAACTACTTGGCCTCGTTTCTAGGTTCACGCCTGTTGACGAGGCTAAATATTTTTATATTAGCCTGATTTGTGCGCACGCTCCGACGGAAGAGCGCTGTCCCAAAAATCGTGCTTAGCGATTTTAACGCCAAGATTGGGAAGGAAGGAATCTTTGGCCCAACGGTCGACACTACCTCCAATAATGGACAGAGAGCACCGGACTATAACGGGGTCAATCAGTTACTAAAAGACCGGCGGCGAAGAGTTGGTTAGGAGGATACCCCGCTGTTTGCGCCAACTACCGCGGAATAAGTCTCCTCTCCATTGGATATAAGACTCTGTCGAGCGTATTGGCTGAAGCCATATATCGATTCACTGATAGGTCTACATCAGTGTAGCTTCAGACCAAAAAGGTCGACCAGTGACCAAATATTCACATTACGCCAAATCTTGGAAAAGACCCGTGAGTTCAACATAGACACTCACCACCTATTTGTCGATTACAAAGCCGCATTCGACACGCCGATACGATCGAAGTTCTTCGACGCCCTGTCTGCACTAGGTATCCCAGCAATAATTGTCCGTCTTTGCATGGCGACGCTATCTAACACACAAAGCGTTGTCAGGGTGGGGAAAAACCTCTCCGACCCCTTTGATACCAAGAGAGGTTTCAGGCAGGGCGATGCTCTGTCGTGCGATTTTTTCAATCTCCTGATGGAATACATCCTACGCCAATGCCCGTACATACAGAATATGTCGGGCTCGATCTTCCAAAAGGAAGTGATGCTGCTCGCTTACGCCGATGACATCGATATCATCGGTCTGCAAGGCGAACGGCGAGTCTGCAAGGCGAACGGCGAGTCAGCAAGGCGTTCTCGGAGATTGAAAAACAGTCTCGGCTCATGGGTCTAGCGGTGAACGAGGACAAGACGAAGTACTTGGTGTGTTCTCGCACTCTGTCAATGCGTCTTGGACGGCCAGTGACGATGGAGAATTTCAACTTCAGTGTTGTAGAAAACTTCGTCTAGCTTGTATGCGAGATAAGCAGCAACTACAACGTCCTCCTGGAGATCAGGCGGAGAATCACGCTTGCAACCCGATGCTTTTTTGGGCTAAGCAAGCAAATGAGAAGTAAAGCCCTCTCTCTCGACGAAAATAAAGATATACAAGTAAGGAAATTTCAGTCGGGCGTAACCGACTGGAAGAGGCCCTGTACCAGTTCAGTTCGCCTAACAAACACATTAAATGTTTCCCGAGCTTATGAACAAACACATGACCACTTCTCACTGCGCGAATATGAATGAAAAGAAAAGGGGGGTCGTTCAAATTCAATTGCTTATAAAATCGTCATTTATTATCCGATTTTGATGAACTTTTTTGATTTTGGTTTAGAAGGACGTTAACTTTATACTGGTATACTAAATTTTTTTTGTGCCGAAGAAATTTTTACCCTAAGGGGTGATTTTATGGGGAAGGGGGGGGAGGGGAAAGTTTTTAAAATAAACTTGTGAAATTCCGGAGCAGTTCTAGTCGAATGCAAAAAACACGAAGTCTCTATCTATTACCGTTTCCGAGATCCTTTCGTTCATACGGACGGACGGACGGAGGGACAGACGGACATGTCTATATCGACTCCTCTATCACTCCTGACCATAATGTGGGTAACTTTGGGGGGTCTCCGACCATTATTTCTACCTGTTACATACTTTTGCACAAACCCAATAGGCTCTTGTACCTTTGGTACAGGGCCTAATAAGACGCTGATACTCCCGGTCCTACTGTATGGTGCAGAGGCATGGACTGTGATCGAGTCGGACGAGACAGCGTTGGAAGTCTTCGAGAGGAAGATTCTTCGCAGGATCTTTGGTCCTATTAGAGTCGGCAACGAGTTTAGGTCCCGTATGAACCGCGAGCTGTACGAGCTATTCTATTAGGTTGACATAGTCCAGCGCATAAGATTCCAGCGGCTGCACTGGGCTGGACACCTCATTCGAATGGATGAAAGAGCTCCAGCACGCATGGATTACATGAGGGGCCCAAACTTGATTGGTGGACGCCTATATAGAGGACGACCGGGTACTCGATGGAATGACCAGGTATGGAGAGATCTGTCCGTACTTGGCATTCAAAACGACTGGCGCCAGCGCGTACAAGACTATGGAGGTTGGCGTGCCTTCCTTGACGCGGCCATGACCGGCAGACGGCTGACGGCCACATAACTAACTAAGAAAGAAAATTTAATGGATAAAGTACATGGTAAAAAAGTTCGAATATAGACCATAGGAGGAGATATGACGTCTTATGATATTATTTTGTAAGGATATATAGCGGTAGGATTAACACGCAAGCAACGCATATTTCTAAGACTTGGCGTAGCAACACATTTTTCCCAGAATCTGCCAATGAGTCCTGTCTTTCTGCGATTTTCTTTGGCAATAAATAGGGCTGCGTCTTTATAAGCTTTACTTTGAGCTTCTTCCGTCGCAGTTCAAAGTACAGTCAAATTAGGCAAAACAGGGAAGATAACCGCGAAACTAAACGGAATAAGCTGAATTTTTGTATAAATCTTATTTTGGTAATCTAAATATTATCTCAAAACTTTCATTTCATAAAGTCTATATACATATATATATAGATATATACATATACATTAATTCCTGGTCTGCGCTTTTTCAGTTGAAAAATTTTGAAATTTTATTTTATTAAAATATCTTAAGTGTTTTCAGTCCGTTCCTGAAAAAATTGGTATCAACACTCTCGACAGTACCAGAACTTTGCAAAATTTTATAGAATCAAATGACCAATTGTCCTTAAAACATATTTTTTGTACCTTGAGTATTTGTTAGGCCCTGTACCGAAGGTACAAGAGCCTATTGGGTTTGTGCAAATGTATGTAACAGGTAGAAATAATGGTCGGAGACCCCCCAAAGTTACCACCATTATGGTCAGGAATGAAAGAGGAGTCGATATAGCCATGTCCGTCCGTCCGTCTGTCCGTCTGTATGAACGAAAGGATCTCGGAAACGGTAATAGATAGAGACTTCGTGTTTTTTGCATTCGACTAGGATTGCTCCGGAATTTCACAAGTTTATTTTGAAATTTTGCCCCTCCCCCCTTCCCCATAAAATCACCCCTTAGGGTGAAAATTTCTTCGGCACAAAAAAAATTGAGTGTACCAATATAGAGATAACGTCTCTCTAAGCAAAAATCCAAAAAGTTCATCAAAATCGGATAATAAATGGCGATTTTATAAGCAATTGAATTTGAACAACCCCCCTTTTCTTTTCATTCATATTCACGCAGTGAGAAGTGGTCATGTGTTTGGTCATAAGCTCGGGAAACATTTAATATGTTTGTTAGGCGACCTGAACTGGTACAGGGCCTCTTACAGTCGGTTACGCCCGACTGTATTTCCTTACTTGTTTTTATTATTTTATGTAACAAAAATCGGTCACAAGTGTCGATCGATGAGATGGCGCATTATCGAGCAACAATCGCCAACTTCCTTTCTCGTGATCTTCTGGCCGAATAGGACGGAGCAAACGCCACATAACACCAAGATAAAATGGCTCATTAATAGTTTGGCCCGGTGGAACGGACTCTTGGTGAATAATGCCCAAATGATCGACCAGAATGCGATTGATTGAGTCTTTGGACAATCCCAATTCCGATTCCATGAACCGCAATGACGGTTTTGGGTGCATTTTTGCTGAATTCACGGACAATTTTGATGTTTTGTTCGTTCATTGAAGATTCCGGCCGTCCCTACAGTCTTTCGGTAAAAGTTTAAAACAAAACTAAATACTGCCTCTGTGTTCAACACTCATTTTGCACCGATGACAAACACACACTGTCACATTAGACGCTATAACTCCACTTCCTTTTTTCCAAATGTCATGAAATTTTGAAGGGAATGTCAATAAGGTGGCGCCACCAGAAAATGCCCTGTAAAAATGGTTCGGAAAATTTTGAGATTTTGTTATAATTCGCATTCTGTTCCTGCTTTCGCCAGTTTGTAGTTAGTTAATGTTCTCTTCTTCGCTATTCGCACTTTGAATAGCTTTCCAACTTTAAGTAGTTAAAGATCGAAAATGATAATTCGAAATGTAAACTGATAAGGGAAACAAAATACCCATCCAATGAGATCCAACTGAATATAGTTCGTTGACTTTAATTATTTTGTGTTCACAATATGGCGTTTATTTAGCTCTGACTGTCACACCATTAGTTTTAATCGCAAGGTTCAGGAAAATCGCTCCACGCGTTTGACCTGAATCTGATGACTGATGTTATTCATCAAGCAGGGTAGTCATTTGGTGGCATGTATGCGAGCGGTTGTTTAAAAATGTAGAAGATATTAATGGAACTGAAGTGTAGACAGCGCTATTAAACACGTTAACCAGTTTATGGCTGCGGTTGTTTCTGGGAGCGTATTGCAATCTATTGGCTTTGTTTATTTTATGGTGTGATTCAAAGAGGAACATCTGCATTTGTATATCGATGGGTTCATCGAAGTTTTCGGAAGCTTCGGTATAGCCGGAGTTAAAGTTTTTGCTTCATTTCGTTATTTTCTGTTTGATTCTATATTTAAGCAATTGATAATAAGTATTGCTCAGGAAGTATTATAAACAATTGAGCTATCTAGGCATCAAATCTGTGTATCGTACAATTTCTCCAATACCAACTTTAATTATTGAAACTTAATGTTAAACTTAATTTGATTCAACTTTCCACGTTGTAAGTCTAATATTGACGCTGAAATGAACATCATTGTTCATCAGAAAATACAAAAATGTTTAAATCGGACCATCGGAGGCGGTCAAAAAAAACTCCCTCAAGGAAGCGAGACAATTCTAGAGGTCATTGTGCCCAATATCAGCCATCTGCCTCAAATAGTTTGGATGTTATAACTTGGCCCCGTGTCGCAATAAAACTTGCTTTACTCTGTACACTCAACCATCTCAAAGAGTTTTACATGTATGATGATTTTTATTTTAGACGCATGACAGCAATCTTTCCCGGTGCCTCTTATATACTCATCATCCTTCATGCGTAAAATCAACGTTAAGCGTAATCGGTTGGATGATTTGGGGGATTTAAAGATAGATAATGAATGATAGAATGAACATTACAAATTGGTTGGATAGTTATTGGATAGTACAGCATTTTTAACAAAATTTAAGGACGAATGAAAAAATAAACAAGGAGAGAATTTATTGCACATAGAACAGATAGCTCGAAGTGAGTTATTGAGAGCGTAGGCAGTCGTACGTATAAGTTGGTCGAAAGGGAACATTAAATGAAATTGATTAAAGCAATAAGGGGAATCAATTTAGCAATAAGAATAGATCTGTAAGGTTTGGAAGATCAATTAATTTTAATCTGTCATTAAATGATTCCAAATTAGAGTATCACTTTATTCGTAAAGAGACAATTGAAATAGATATTCGGTAAAATATCTCAAAAAGATCAATGTTGGCAGGCTTCTATATTCCGACAGCGTCCACACAATATGAAAGAATGTTTACAATAAAATTTTAGTCAAAAGGCGATCGCTTTTAACCAATAAATTTTGGTAGACTTGGTTTTAAACGAAAAAATTCAACAGGAAAACTAACGTATCGAAAAAAATCAAAGTTCCTTAGCTGAAAAGACTTGTACAATTTTTTATATTTTTTTTTCTTCTATTTTTAGACTAATTAAGATATAAATTTGTTAATTAAGATACTCTACCTGTTGTACATGAAGTACTTTATTAAAATTAATTTGATTAATAAAAATTTTTTTTTTTACTATCGATAGTCTGACAATCGATGGTAAAAGCTATCGAGTGTGGTGGCACTCGATTAATTAAAAAAAAAAACAATAAGTTGCTTATAAGTAGCAACCAAAAGAACATTCTATATGTTGTATGGGGGCTAACCTAAAAATAAGCCATTAAACCTGAATGTACAGTCAAGAAAAACGTTGCGGTAGAGTCTGCTTGATTCGAGATACCCTGTACCCCTTTTCAACCTTAAATATGTATGTTGCATGGATTCGTATACGATCCACCAATAAATATTTATCAAAGGCACAACAAATTTGGCATTTTACGCTAAGGTAACCAAAACAAGAAAATTTTTTTCCTTAAAAAAATCAGAGAAGAGCCAGGTTTTTATGGGTTCTACCACTCAGGTAGGAGTAAAGCACAACCTAACTGTAGATGAGACATTAAATATCCAAATTTAAAGGCTCTTTTATAGTCTCCAAGATCTGTTAGATCGTATCTAGATAGCGAGATATTTCTACACGGATTTGAAACATCCGATTTGGACCTTAATGGAATATTTTATTTGAATTGATGTAAAATCAAGAAAGGTGGGACAGATTTGTGTTTTGGGTACCGCTTCAAATAGAACGATCTGAATTCAGATATAATATTTTAAAAAGATTAATGTTAGGTAGACTTCACATAGTGTTTCTAGCCAATTCATACTGAGGAGGAGGGGTGTGTCTTGGCAGGTATGGGTGTAGTCAACTTCATTGAATACAAGTTAACTGGAAAATAAATAGGAGAATCTAAATATCGAAATTTGAAAGCACTGTCTATAATAGAGTCCAAGTTCTTAATTTTCATACGGAGAGTCTAGAAGAAAGACAGAAAGACAAACATAATTGGCAGTGCTCGACAAGCTTTGCTGAGCCCGGTAAATAATGAAGTTTTTGTCTATCTAGGTATGCCTTTTTTTCAATGGATCTTACTTTGGGGGGTTGGGCATTGCGTGCTCCGATTTCTATAGAACTTAATAAGACTACTTCTCCCGATTCCATTCCCTGTACCCCAAATAAATGTGAATTTGTTCAATTTTATTAATGGCTTTTATGTAGGCGGGGCATATCCCCTCCGATTGCTACCTCATCACACTCTGTATGAATGGTTTAAAAACAAAAAACTCCAACGAAGCTTCCTTCCTTCTATTTTAAAGTCAGTTAAAGCTAACATAGTGTGGTTGTACTAGGTTCCATCTTAGATTCCATTTTATTTTTGGTTTTCGCAATGGCTCACACAGAAGGCATTACTGTCTTCCGGTACACATGTGCATTCCAAATTCTAGATTAATCAAAGAAGTTAATGTGAACAAAAAATGGGCATTGGTTGGTTCGTTCTAACTGATAAAAATCAAACCATAAATATATAAAAAATCCTTAACGGGGCCGCCAACTTTAACTTCTCCGCCATTTAAACTCAGTTTGAATGAATAATATTCTGTATTAAGGGTATGGAGCCTGATGTAATGCAGTTTGTCATGATGTGCATGTTGCTGTTTGTTTTGTTGCTCTACTGGGCCCTTCGAGCATTCTTGTAATCCTGTCATAGTCCTTGTGTATGCTCCCTCGTTCGTTTGGGCATTCTGCTTGCATTTTATTTTCGTTTATCATTTATTTAGTACTCAATTTTTCTACCAGTTTAGTATTGTACACACATACCCACACACATTGCCTCGAATAGAATCACACATACGCAGACACAGATACAGTTTAAGTATATATAAAACTAGTTCTATATGTATATGGTTGCACACGGAGTTTCATGCAACGAAAGAGGCCACCAAGAGCGCATTCACTGCATTCATTTTCGCCCACGTCACTGGTGTTTTTTGTTTGTGTTGCTACTGCTTCAGCGCCATTTTATCCTTCAAATGTCCTTGCATGCGTTTGCATCGCCATCGTTGCGAGGGAGATGTCGTGAATCGGGCGAAGTGCGGCAGGACAAGGAAATGGGGAACTGAATTTTCGTGCAGCATGCACATAAATGGCGATATCTATATCTGTGTTTGTGTGTTTGTGTGTGTGTGCGAAAATAAATACGTGTGTATGTGTGTGTGTGCGTAGCATGTCCTTTGTCCTTGTTCGCCTGCTGTGTTCAAAGGCATTCTCACAAAATGCTGTCCGTTGCCTTGCGGAATTCTGCTACGGCTTCTCCGTTTGCCAGGACTTTGCAAGTCGAATTTTCTAATCTTGTGCTGACATTTTCCGTTGCTGTTTCTGCTGCTGCGCCATTTTTCGGCTGTGCATGTTCCGAGGTCATTTAAAGGACTCGACCGCTGTGCTCATTTATACACAACTGTGCCGTTGCTTCATTGTCTGCCTGGCTGCTTGGCAGCCTGCCTGCCACTCTACCGAAGCACCCGCTCGGCAGTTCTTAAGATAGATGGCGTGTCAGCTGGAATTGATGACCGTCGCCCTTATGCGGCTCCATTGGCAGGCAACTTCCCTTCGCCTGATATACCCTGCACCACGCAGGCCTTATTAACTAGCGTCACCATTGTCACACTGCGCCCCGCCGCACTATCCCATTTGTGTTCTATGCTTTGTTGTCCTCTGGCAGTTAACAGCATTTCGGTACCAAAAGATTTCCACGCGTTTCACGCTCACTGCAGCCGGCCAACGTGTCCGCTTGTCAGTACACTTGTACTGTGTTCATTTCGTGAATGGGCGTTTCGGGATAATGCTCTGCGGCATTTCCAGCAAACAATTTTGAGTGCACTTTCGAATGGAAAGTTGGCGCAGTACTAGAAATTGAGAATAGATCTTTACAAAATCAATAAAATTGAAATATTTTGCTTTCGAAGTAAACGGTTTATCTTAAGTTCTTAAAATTTGTATTTGTCTGTGTCTGGCTGAACCGATTTGGATGGTACTTTCATTGGCTGGTAGACGAGAATAATAAATGCAATCCGTGAACTGAATAAAGGGCGGTGCCACGATCCAATACAAGAGACAGATAATTTCTCAGCGACTTTTAATAAAATAAAAAACCCATAGTGTAAACGGGTGTTCTAAGCTTCTGCAAATGTATGTAACAGGTAAAAGGATGCGAGGTAGACCGAATGAAGTATAAATATTCTTTTTCAGCGTCAAAAGTTTAGACGTTATAGACATTTTCTTCTGTCAGTCTGTCTTTTTATCCATATCAAAATCGAGAACTTAGGTTTGCGTGTACTGATAATGCGAGATCGTCATGTGACATACCGTCAGATTGATGTATCCTTAAAAATTAGTTCCAACTGCTTATATAACACTTTGCATGAACACATTTGTTCGCGTTGGCTTCCGCATAATTTGTCAATCGTTCAGAAAAAGGCTCGTGTGGATTGATGCAAAGATATGCTGAAAAATACGATCGCGGTGCTTTAAAATATCGTCAAAGATGAAGAATCATGGATATACGCGTATGAGCCGGAAAAAAACAGCAATCGACCGTGTGGGTGTTCCAAGACGAGTGAAATCCAACAAAAGATGTTTACGCACGAATCACTACGAAGCAAATGGTCGTCTGTTTCTCCGGCCGAATGGGTAATGTGGTCACTATTCCGGTTGAGCAGCGTTGGAGGTCAATTTTGAATGATACACGACCATTTGTTTCCCTGAAGTCTACGGAGATATTCGCAAAAATTCGCAGTTAACTTGTGTTCAATGAATGTGATATCTCCCATAATCGCCAACACACAACACTAAGCTAAGAAGGCATCTGTCCGTATATCTTGCTGTCCACTGCCAAAGAGAGGTTGGCACTTACCATGCAAACCTAATCCTCATTATGAGCTTTTTCTATTTTTTTTTATGCTGTTTAGCTATAAACGCCAAACTAACATTAATCTTTATAAAATATTTAATTTTTAACTTATACAAATACAAATCTGTCCCACCTTTCTGGGTTTGTTATGAAAAAAAATGTTTGCTAATCTAAAAACATCGAAATATATCTTCCACATATTCAAATAAAATGTTCCATTGGGGTCAAAATCAGACCACTCAATCTTTTTAGAGATGTCCGTCGATCTGACTATGAACAACAAGAACTTAGACACTATACTTGGATAGTAATTACTATCTTCTCTTCAGATACGTAGTGCTTAACGAATGTGGCAGACTCTACTGCAGCGTTTTTCTTTTCTAAGCGCACAAAGTATCCGAATTAATATGCCACGCCCAATTTTTAGGTTAGCCGCCATACAAATCCCTCTATATAGAGTGTTCTTTTGGTTGCTTCTTATTAGCAACTTATGGTTCTTTTTTTGTATAAAATCTTCATTATATTAGCCTAAATTTGTATCTTATATTGACGGAGGTTTCAAAATCATATTCAAATGGACCTGCCTGAACTTCATTGTGTCCTGTTTGTTTCCACTTCTTAAATTTACGACAAATAAAATTATTTTTGTTGGGTGATCTTTGAAATGTTGTGTGAATAGTATCAGAGTTTCGAAGGGGTCCCCTCTCCTTTAATAAGGGGTTGGTGAGCAGGGCTTGGAACCCGCCAATTTAAACAAGTAAGGAAATTTCAGTCGGGCGTAACCGACTGTAAGAGGCCTTGTACCAGTTCAGGTCGCCTAACAAACACATTAAATGTTTCCCGAGCATATGATCAAACACATGACCACTTCTCACTGCGCGAATATGAATGAAAAGAAAAGGGGGGTCGTTTAAATTCAATTGCTTATAAAATCGTCATTTATTATCCGATTTTGATGAACTTTTTTGATTTGGGCTATATATATACTGGACTTTTTTTTTTGTGCCGAAGAAAATTTTACCCTAAGGGGTGATTTTATGGTGAAGGGGGGGGGGGGGGGGGGGAGGTGCAACATTTTAAAATAAACTTGTGAAATTCCGTAGCAGTCCTAGTCGAATGCAAAAAACACGAAGTCTCTATCTATTACCGTTTCCGAGATCCTTTCGTTCACACAGACGGACGGACGGACAGACGGACATGGCTATATCAACTCCTCTATCACTCCTGACCATAATGGGGGTAACTTTGGGGGGTATCCGACAATTAGTTCTTCCTGTTACATACATTTGCACAAAACCAATAGGCTCTTGTACCTTCGGTACAGTTCCTAAAAACAAACTTCATGAACACGACTAAAAAGCCTCAGAAGCAACCCTATGATGACAACCCCCGCAAACGATATAAGGATCATGATTTAAGGATATGCACCTGGAATGTCCGCACCCTTAATTGGGATGGTGCAAGTATCCAGGTTGGTTGATGTCCTAGAAAAATGCAAAGCTGACATCACCGCAATCCATGAAATCCGATGGATAGGACAGGGTTGCTCTAAAAAAGCATCCTCTGACATCAACTACAGCTGCCATGCGAGTAAGCACGAATTTGGATGTGGTTTCGTGGTGAGTAGGAAACTACGTGGCCTCGTCTCTAGGTTCACGCCTGTTGACGAGGCTAAATATTTTTATATTAGCCTGATTTGTGCGCACGCCCCGACGGAAGAGAAAGACGACGATGCTAAAGATGAGTTCTATGAGCGCTGGGAACGCCTGTACGAGCGCTGTCCCAAACACGATGTCATAATAGTGCTTGGCGATTTCAACGCCAAGATTGGGAAGGAAGGAATCTTTTGCCCAACCGTCGGAAAATTTAGCCTTCACGACACTACATCCAACAATGGAGAGAGGCTAATCGATTTCGCCGCAGGTCGGAACATGGCAGTTTGTAGTACCATCCGCACATCCACAAGGCTACATGGCTGAGTCCTGATCAAAAAACACGCAACCAAATTGATCATGTTCTGATTGACGGATGGCACGCATCGAGCGTGTTGGACATGCAAAAGTTACCTGGTCCCAACATTGACTCGGACCACTATCTTGTCGCAGCCAAGGTACGCACTAGGCTCAGCGTATTGCACGCAGCTTGTTCGAATATGCAACGAAAGCTAGACGTCTGCAAGCTGCAATCAGAGCAGACCGCCGCAGCTTTTTCAAACACACTCTCCCGACTGCTCCGGGAAACCTCTTCGTCTTCTCGAGATATATGTGAGCAGTGGTAATATATCACCCGCTCCGTGTATAGGGCTGCCAAGGATGTCATTGGTTAAACAAAACCTGTGAAGAATTCTTGGTACGACGAGGAGTGTCGCAATGCTACTGCAGAGAAGAACGCTTCCTAACTCTGCAGTCGGGAGCAACGCGAGCTGTTAGAGAACGATATCGAGAGAAACGGAGAGAGGAGAAACGCCTTTTAAGGTGCAAGAAAAAGGAGCAAGAAAGGCGGGAGTTTGAGGATGTTGAGATTTTACGTAACAGAATAAAGCTCAAAAATTCTATCAAAAGTTCAAGCGTCTCACTAAAGGTTTTAAGTCCGGAGTAACTTTCTGTAAGAATGAGAATGGAAATCTGGGAACAGATGAACAGGAATCACTGAGATTATGGAGGAGTTATTTCTCCAACCTACTCGAAGGCGATGAAGCGCACAATACCGACGTTAGAGAAATGACACCGGAACCACCAGTTAATGATGGCACTATTGAAGAGCCACCGGACTATAACGAGGTCGATTCAGTTATTAGAAAGCTGAAAAATAACAAAGCGGCAGGCTCTGAGCGGCGGCGAAGAGTTGGTTAGGAGTATGCACCAAAATTTATGCGAGGTATGGTCCGATGAACTCATACCCAATGACTGGAATCTCAGTGTTCTCAGTCCTATCTTTAAGAAGGGAGACCCCGCTGTTTGCGCCAACTACCGCGGAATAAGTCTCCTTTCCATTGGATATAAGACTCTGTCGAGCGTATTGTGTAATAGGCTGAAGCCATATACCGATTCACTGATAGGAAGATATCAGTGTGGCTTCAGACCAAAAAGGTCGACCAGTGACCAAATATTCACATTACGCCAAATCTTGGAAAAGACCCGTGAGTTCAACAAAGACACTCACCACCTATTTGTCGATTACAAAGCCGCTTTCGACACGCCGATACGATCGAAGTTTTTCGACGCCCTGTCTGCACTAGGTATCCCAGCAATAATTGTTCGTTTTTGCATGAAAACGCTATCTAACACAAAAAGCGTTGTCAGGGTGGGGAAAAACCTCTCCGACCCCTTTGATACCAAGAGAGGTTTCAGGCAGGGCGATGCTCTGTCGTGCGATTTTTTCAATCTACTGATGGAATACATCCTACTCCAATGCCCGTACATACAGAGTATGTCGGGCTCGATCTTCCAAAAGGAAGTGATGCTGCTCACATACGCCGATGACATCGATATCATCGGCACGCAGGAACGGCGAGTCAGCAAGGCGTTCTCGGAGATTGAAAAACAGTCTCGGCTCATGGGTCAAGCGGTGAATGAGGACAAGACGAAGTACGTGGTGTCGTCTCGCACTCCGTCATCGCGTCTTGGACGGTCAGTGACGATGGAGAATTTCAACTTCAGTCTAGTAGAAAACTTCGTCTATCTTGGAACAGAGATAACCAGCAACAACAACGTCAGCCTGGAGATCAGGCGAAGAGTCACGCTTGCAAACAAATGCTTTTTGGGCTAAGCAAGCAAATGAGAAGTAAAGCCCTCTCTCGACGGACGAAAATAAAGATCTATAAAACGCTGATACTCCCGGTCCTATTGTATGGCGCAGAGGCATGGACCGTGATTGAGTCAGATGAGACAGCGTTGAAAGTCTTCAAGAGGAAGAATCTTCGCAGGATCTTTGGTCCTATTAGAGTCGGCGACGAGCTCATAAAATTCCAGCGGCTGCACTGGGCTGGGCACCTTATTCGAATGGATGAAAGAGCTCCAGCACGCATGGTTTACATGGTGGCCCAAACTTGATTGGTGGACGCCGAAATAGAGGACGACCGGGCACTCGATGGAATGACCAGGTATGGAGAGATCTGTCCGTACTTGGCATTCAAAACGACTGGCGCCAACGCGCACAAGACTATGGAGGTTGCGTGCCTTCCTAGACGCGGCCATGACAGGTAGACGGTTGACGGCCATATAAGTAAGTAAGTAAGTATCAGAGTTTCGATGAAATCGATGTTAATGATTATTCTTGTTTTATTTTGCGTCGATTTGAAGTCCAATATCTTAGGCTTCCTATACACAATGTTATAAAGTTGTAAATGTTTACACATTTATATAGTTCCCTTCCCCAAAGGCTAATAAGTTTTTACCCCACAAAGCGTATTATACATCACCAACTCGCGCTTTTAGAGAAAATATCGGTGATTTAATTTTACTACTAGCATCCTGTATAGTACTTTTCAATATCGATTTTTGTTTATTAATATTGCAGAACCACCATGAGCTCAATTATCTAGAAGACTTGCAGTTATTGGTTCGTATCCATAAATGCTAAAATATGTCCTTTAACGAGACTAATAACACATCGATAAAATTTAATTTGAAAAACTGTTTGACTTCATCTATGTGGTTCGAATATTACATTGAGGAGGTTTTTTGTCAGTTCAAACTGTTTGGCTAAGATTTAATTCTATCTAAAGAAGAAGCTTCATTTGAATTGTCGCTTTCGGGCATTACTTGAGCACAGTTTCGAGGGAGGTTCAACTCAGATGGCAGCTTTTCCTATGTATTTTAAATTTAAAAATTATTTCTCTTTTAAATAAATATAAAATAGATTCATTGGGTGCCTTCCATTTTAATAATGTCAATGGGTGTAAAAAGAATGTACATTTTTAACCACAACTCTGACAGCATATTCTTGTTTAAGCTGGAATGTATGAAAAAAAACTGTATCTCTTTTAGGAATTTCTATAAATAAGTCCTAACCTTTCTACAGACTTAACTTTTATTCGTAGTTGACCGACTCGCTGGGACTACTGGCTAAATTCGTTTTTTGATAGACTTTTGGCAATATCGGTTAGCATATCCATGATGTCATCTATGTTCGTTAATATTATTCTGGCGGGAGTTTCGGCGTAGTATCGCGCTCTTTCCTCTTTTGAGTTTCCAGTTCTTTCGTTGACTCACGTCTCTTTACTGGAACTTTGTGCATTATAATATGGATGTTTTTGTTGGACCTTCTATTTTTAACTTTAAAGAGGATTTTTTACATTGTCCTCCGATATTTTTTGTAAGACATCTTATATGCTTTTGAGCTTTTTTCTATTAAAAAGTAGAAAGTATAAAACTTTTATACCACACAAAGCAATCGGTTCTTCAAAATAATAATCACGAAGATCATGTTGTTTTATTATTGTAAATTGCTATGGTACAAATCAGGACTCAGTCGTTGTTAAGCGCAACGCGCCTATGCTGGTAAAATAAATAAAACATTGCCCGGTACAGCGCTCACAAATATATTCGAAGATTGAAACCTCCCCGTTTGGACAACTTCGACTTTGAGCGTTTAGTCCTTTGTGAACGAGTTGTGTTGTGTAGCGATTTGACTCAAAATGAGAATATCTGTGGTGTTAAATTAGTTTAATGTTTATTAATTATTTGTACTGCTCATTCACCACCAAGACGCGGATACTTTGCGGTTAGCATCACTATTGTGGACAATTGTGATCCGAATTTCAGTTTCCACCGAACAATATTTTTATAAATTCCGAATATACTAAACTATATTTTATAAAAATAAACCATGAAAGGCACTGCGCCTTACTAAAGTCAGTGTAACTAACCTCTGTTTGCAAACCATTGGCAAAAGCTAAATTGATTAAAGAAGTGAGTTCTCATAAGTTTGTCGCGACTGATATACTTTTAAGAAAACCATGTTTCGCTGTAGACAGCATTGAATTATAAGAAAATTGAAATTGTTCTTTTATGATTTTTCCAAATATGTAATTTTGGAATTGCACAAAGCTTTGAATACCTTATATCAGATTTGCTCCCATTTTGTGCAAAGGAATTTCGAATGATTGTTTCCAAATCAAAGGAACTATTGATTCCTTAAGAGACAATTGAAAAAGATAAAAGAATCACATAACGACTCGGCGCATAATTTAAGTATACCAGATGTGATATTATTTGAAGCAGGAGAGAAATTTAGTTTTAAGGAGCGCAGGAGCCTTAAGAGAGAATCTCTATCTATAATTGGAACAGATATAGGATACATATAGGAATTAGGATTTGCAGAAAAGTTTGAGGAAAGGTTTGATGGGGAGTAAGTTGATTGAAAGAAATCTGCAAACAAGTCCGATATCTCATTTTTGTCCGTTGCTGTTCCATTATGAAAAAACATACTCGACAGATATGAGCCAGAATTTCGTTTACACGGAAGTTGTTTTTCATTTTAAGCGATTAACATTTTTGGACCTCCTATTTGCTAATTGAAAATTGAAAGTGCAGAAGAATATTTTAAGTAGTCTTGCGCCTTCTGAGATCTTTTAAATCTTTTAAAGTAACGTGATTTTATATTTTCTAAATGGTAGAGGTGACGATTGAACCACGGAAGCTTGGAGGTGCGCCTTTGGAACACAATCATCAAAGTATTTTATTAGAATATTATAAAAAATATCACAAGCTATTGAATGCTGTCGCAGGTAAATACGTCAAACCAATCTGTTCTACAGACGAGATAATTCAACTTATCAATTTTTGCAAAGCAGTAACGGTTTATGTAAGGTTCGCATTTACGGCCCTCAAAAGTGAAGACTGATAATGCTATTTCAAGTGTTGGATGGTATTTATCTTCAGGTACACATAAAGGTGAGATTCTGGAAACACAAGCGTCAACAGTTTTCAATGTGGTTGATTTGGTGTACAGAAATGTTTGCTTACGTGTCAAAAAAATCCAACAGAATCGAAGGAATTAGTGATTCAGAATCTGTACAACTCATCCAAGAAACATTGGGTAAGTTAAAATCACCAGGAATTAGCAGGAAATCATTTGCGCGTAATGATTTTGAAATCAATTCAATAGCAGCAGCATGTTGGTCATATATACTGGAATCAGATGATGGCGGTATATACACCAAAATTATTTACATTTTGCGTCCTTGAAAAGTTAGGACAACGAGAAATTACCCTGAAACTCTTCAGCTATAAAATTGGATTTAACAGATATAAGCACCACCCCTCCACCTTTACGAAGGCAACGATCTTTTCGATATGTTGTGAAGTTATCACACAAAAATTCTGCGTTTAACATGTTGGGTTCTAACCAAGTCTCTGTAAAAATCCAAATATCAGCATCAAAGTCGGTGCTTTTAAGAAATAAATCAACTAATTTGCTCTTCAGGCCTCTTACATTTTGATAATTTATAATAAGAGGACAAATTAGTTTAAGTTCTTAGAATCTAAAGTTTGCGCAGGTGGACGTGACAAGTCTACAACACGACGTGAAGATCTTCTTTCTATTTTTCGGTAAGTATTCCTTTACCAAAGTTAAATCTGGCCAGAATTTAGCATAACAAATTATTTCGAAATATTCCAAAGGTACGCTCAGTTTGAATGAAGCAATATCTCTGGAATAATTGAAATTAAATTTTCGTACTTCGATGTTTTTCGATGTCGTCAGCAGTGGTCACTTCGGTAAACCTGGATACAAACACATGGTTACGGGGTGCCACAATTGACAATGATTTTTTTGTTACGGCAGCAGATGTGGTCGGCAGAACTTTTATATTTGGGGTTACTGAATGACTTGATGGCGGCATAGATGTTGTAGGTTCAACACTGCTTACATTCCGCTTAAGGCTAGGTTGTTGCGAGACTGAGGGTGCAGGTGAATAAACCGTTCCAGGCGGTTCAGTCCATTCAGTGGCACTATCGAGTAATACAACATTTGATTCACCCGTCGATGGCTCTTGCAGCATTGTTGAGTTACCAAACAATATTATTGGGGAGGTCGGTGAAGGCTTAGTTGCTTACGTAGGTTTTAGCAGTTCCAGCTGGCGGTTAACCGTTGTCTTCTTCCTCTTTGGCGAATTTTGAAAATCATATTTCTCAAAAAGGTCCACATGCTTATCAAGCTCAGCGGAGAGTTGCTTGACCGTCTCGTTTATGGACGTCACGATGCTGCGCAGCATGTTAATCATGCGCGTAAACTCCCCTTCGAGTGCAATACACTTTTGACAGGACTAACGAAGTCCTTGTTCATGAGGTTGACTCGGTCGAGCACCAGACCAGTAATATGTGCAGCATTGACGCAAAGCCAATAATGACCAAATCGATAATTCGTATTACGGTGTTTCTCCTTGTTGCCACATTTAGGATCACAGCGCAAAATAGCTGTTTATTAATTAGAAAGTATGGAACAAAAAATGTCTGTACAGTTGTGTGAGACAGGAAGACAGAGCAAGACAGTCAGCAAGTTGCAAGCTTTAAAGTTTCAAAAATAAGAAAGTTCAAATAGTTTCTGTACCGAATTCGCAAACCGAAGAAATAGCTATTAATGCGGAGCTCAAATTTTACACAACTTCCGCGTAGTCGAACAGCGGATGATAATGAAGCAACTTATTTGACTTTTCGTATTTTAATCTCTCCTTCTATTTCGTTATTTTATTAATAACTTACCTTAAGAACGCGCAATCCAATGCTTTCCAACGTTTCTCACATATCTATTTGGATTTTGGGCATAAAAATTAAACCTCATACCAAAACCAGGCAAACCTTTATAAAGGTTTGCCAATACGAAGATGCCGATTCTATAGAATCGGTATCTTCGTACTGGTCTACTACCAGTCATATCCAAAGTATTTGAAAGACTTCTGCTAACAAGACTTAGGCCAATCATTGTGAGGAAGCAACTCATACATTCGCATTAGTTGGGATTCCGTAAGACTCACTCGACAATTGAACAAGTTAATAGAGTCTATACAAATGCGAGTACCACACTGGAACGAAAAAAATACTGCACAACTATTCTAGATGTATCACAAGGCTTTGATAAGGTGTGGCATCCTGACCTGCTTTATAAACTGAAAGCGTATAAAATTTTAAACAATCCACTATGACCGAACCCGACTAATCGCACATCCGAACCCACTAGCAACACAATTAGTTAGCAACCTCACTTACGCGAGAAGGCTAAGAAGGTATCACCCAGAAGATTTAACCCACCGAATTGTCAATATTCGCCGTCGTGAACTCGAAATTTATTTTCATTTTTGTTTTATGTAAGATTACGTCAATGGACTAACTAACGAATGCCTCTGTAAATCGTACTAATATTATAAATGCGAAAGCTTGTATGTATGTATGGATGTATGTTCCTCTCTTACGGCTAAGCCGCTCAACCAATTCGTCTGAATTTTGGAATAGAGATAGATGGGATGATGGGAAAGAACATAGGCTATGTTTTGACAAAATCGGAGGGGGCGTTGCCCTACCCCCGATATTTAAAATTTTTCATATCTTTGCATCCATTTAAGGTACAGAGATGCAATTTGGTATACATGTTAAGAGAATGAGGAGAAGTCAAACTTGGTTTGGACAAAATCAGAGAGGGCGTTGCCCCACCCCCCATATAAGCTATCGAAGCCTCTCGTTCAGTCACATTGACCTGTTATCATTCAAGACCGATATGATTGTTTAACACAATAATTGCCAAGTTACTATTGTAAGCCGATCTTATTCGTGTGGCAGCCAGATCATAACTGGGCGATGCCCTCGATAGCTTGATTCACAATTGACGAGCGATATCATCATCTCGTCAACACATTGCAATTAACAACACAGATGGCGCTTTATGACATTTTCAAAATAGCAACAACACAGATGAGTGGATGGGTACAGCTTTAATGGTTCCCAAAACCTCACTGAGAACTTCAAAGTATTTTTTTATCGACATATAATAATACGCTCGAAAATTTTTTAAACCCACACAAGAGGCTAATTGGACAGTAGCTCTCCGGAGTGTCGCGAGGTTTGCCTGGCTTTGTAATCGCCATAATTTTAGCCATTTTCCATTTGCGTGCATCGCAGAAAAATTTTGACCATGACCTTGTAGGCCGACAAACCCATCTAAGCCTTGTATGGTCCACGTTCACCGAGAGAATGTCACGGTCTTGATTGTTTCTTGGTGGTTTGGATCTATGTTACATCTACGATAACTAAAAGGCGCAAAAACTTTTTCTGATTGCGACTGAACATCGCTAAACATTTCTTTGAAGTGGTCACACTCTTTCTTTTATGGTCGAGTCTGACTAATTGCGGCACCCATCGCTTGGATAGGTTTTTCATATCCAAATATGTACTCTTCTAAAATGTGATGAGTTCGCTATTCATAGACTGGCAGTTGACGGGAGCATTAATTAAGAACAAAAACAACGGAGCAGTCTTCAACTTTTTCTAAAGTAGTAATTTTTCACTGTTTAATGTTGAGACTCGGCGCAGTCTTTGTAGTTTTAATTTCCATGTGTATCGTCATTGACTTCACAGATACTGATTACAGTCTGCTTTTTCATCGAACGCTGATAAAAATGTCGGAGCATCAATAGGTATGTTTGGAGTTTCGGTTTATTCTGCAATTATACTGTGCGCACACTAGACTAATTTTTAACGTGTCCATATTAATATGCTACGCCCATAAATTGGGCTAACCTCAATACGAACCGACCTCCTCCTTATAGGTTTTTATTTTATTTTAGACAATATTAGCTCAAATACATATGCTGACGCTCGCTCAAATACATATGCTAATAGGTTCCTCCACATTTTAGTGTATGGATTTTTTCTATGAAACACTCTTTATATCGACTAAGCAGGGTAAAGCATCTCTTAGGGTAAGCCCCACTGTCCAATTTAATATTTTAAATATTTAAAATCTTTTTATTTTTGCGTTGCGCTTCAAGCTGAAATTTCGTGTGAATGGTATTAGAGCTTTCTTGTTAAATGTTTATTTTTTTTCCTTCTGTTTGCTTCGGATTGCTGGAATAATGGATGGGATTGGTATTGAAGTTTCGGTTGCATCGCATGTGACGCTTTTTGTTGTTTCAAGCGAAATTAATATTCGGATCTGTGCAGTGCCAACTTAGCAAACAAAGAAATGAACAAGGTAAAAAATATCTGACAAAGAAACAAACGGCATTGAAATGTTAATAAGGCCAGCAGATAGTTATGGGATAATGTTCCTGCTTGCTGCTGTTGTTGTTGTTGTTGTTTTGGGTATGGGGCAATGTTTGCATTTTTTATGCAATTGAATGCAAACGTAAAAGCTTGAAACGACGCAGTGCATAGGCAAACTGATGCCATGGAATGTGTGGGCGTGACATTGGGCGGTCAGGCCAGAAAAGGGTAGACACCAACACATAAGGAAAGAGATAGAGTTGCACACATGTATGTACACACTTCATGGCTGCCTTCATGTCTATAAGCCATGCGACGCAAAGGTGCTGCAAAGCGGAAACAGTCATGTCCTGGCAAATTTCCCGAGTTGCTCGTTCCGTCTGGTAACTAAGAATGCATCGGCGACAACGAAGAAAGTAGTTTTCACAGCGTGTGTTTGAAATTCATTTATGACGCAAAGCGACTCCAGCTCAAACATCGTCGTCGTCCTCATCGTAGTTGTTGTCGGCGGCAACAGCAACATATGCAATGCTATGTAAGCAATTCTTGAAATTTTTATTGCACTTCGACGCGCATTCGGCTGCAATTCATAGCCTTGCAACTAGACATACTTCTTGAGCGCACAACCCCTAATTACGATTTTCTTTAGTGAGGGTATATCCGCCGCCGAGTTGTATCATTGCTGCAGCTTTGCTGGCTTACTTGACTGTCATTTTTGTTCCCATTTGTAGCATTGAGTATTTTGATGTGCTATATCCTTATAAAACATTTATACGTAGCATCCGCGCTGTGCAGCCGAACTGCTCGCTGGTATGAACAATATTTGTGGAGTTCGTACTCATGCATTTTTATTCCACCGCCTGCAGCTTCCGCTGAGCTCACCTTTGCATGTTCGCAGCCCTTCAATCGAGCGTGACATTGCCCATCATTTGTGTACAATGCCTCTAAATAATAAACCACCGCTCAATTGCTGCTTAAGCGTGCGCCATTTTGAATGCATGCAGCCCTGCATGTTGACTGAGCCTTTCAGGTCAGGTAGCAACTCAACATAAAACTCCTGTTGACAATGATGACGACTATAGAAGTAATGGTGATGAAGCCATTTCAGCAAGAGCCATGGACATAAACGAGTTTAATGTGTTCAACGTTGACTTTCTGTATCCGGTTTATTCTATTTAAACTAAAAAAAGAACCGTTAATTTAATTTATTAGCTAAATTGAAAAGTCTTTCAAATCGGTAAATCAAAATCCTTAAAGTATTGTTATAACAGCAACAAGATAAAACACTGCAGACAAGTATTCTCGCCTTCAAGATACCCTGTACCTCCATCGAAATTTAAATATATGAAGTATATATGTATTCCTATCTGGATTCTTGTGGGGTATTTTATTTGAATTACTGGGCCTTAATGGAATGTTTATTACTCACAATATTGCATTTCTAGCCAAATTATGGTAAGTGTCAACCTCCTTAAGGAGCTCCGAAAGCTTTGTCCTTTCGAAAGCTTTATCTCTTATGTTCGTCACGTTATTGGAAAGACGGACATGTCTATATCAACTCATCGATAATCAATATACTTTATGAGATCCTTACCCTTACCCATAACGTAAAGATCTTATAAAGTATGGAAGATATATCCACTCAGCTGTCCATTTTAGTATGAGAAACATTTTTATTGCTTTCATAATTAACTTATAGTTCGATTTAGTGGCTCCTATATATATATAAATTATTTATTTCAAATCTTTATAAAATTGCGTATAATCATCGGATTTAGTTCAAATAAACGCCGTTTTAATCAATAATGTTGCCAACGAGATCCCAACTTCATTATGCCCCGCTTATAAGCCTCTTTTGAGATCAATTTCCTGTCAGCTAAATCGTTCGACATTGACAGGAAGAGATGGTAATCCGATGGTGCCAGGTCCGGACTATAAGGAAATGGTCCACAACCATTTCTGCATGGTCAAGTTCAAAATATATATTTTATATTTTTCGATACCATGCAAATATTTTGTAGGTTTCTTCTGAGCGCAGGTATTAAAAGTTTCAATCAATGTAGACGTACGCCGCGCTGAAGGATGTAGCGCGGAGTAAAAACACTTTTAGACCGATGTCGAATAAAAACGCGATTCAATCAGATAAATTCGCGGTATAAAAAGAAATGTTTGAATGGTAGATTTGGACGAAAGCGTGTCCTAGTAGCAAAAGAGTCCAAGTTAGACTTCTAATGGAGTATGACTTTAAGACCGATGGCTTTGGACGAAAGACGTGTCCTTTCAGTTAGCCAATCCTAGCTTGACTTAGAAATGCGCCAACTCCCAAGGCACGACAAACTTAAATATGTAGACTTTTTTTCCAATTAAACGATTAGGATATCGGTTGAGCGGTATTTTCAACGACAGAATTGTAGACTAAAGTACAGGGTGTGTGCAATGGAAATCAGTTACAATTCAAATCTTAAAATAATTTTACATCTAATAGTTGATGCTTGAATAAAATAATTAAATATTTAATAATTAAAATTAAATTTTATTAAAGATGATGTTCGACCTTACGCGAACAATCAGTATTAAATCTTCTGGGTAATAATTAGGCAAGATGTTCGATGCTAGCTAGTGCGCTCTGGACTCACATATATATGTATGCATATAATAACAAAAAAGTGCGCGAGAGCATTGAGAAACCTTTTTTTTTTTCAAGTCCATAAAGAACACCAATAGAAATGCAATTCCATGCATAGGAATCTTGCATCACCATCTGTCATAATTGTTCATATTGCTGGGCCTCCGTGAAGTAGCCATGACCCAACCTAATAAGTGAAATAGGGTTTTGTGCACAAAATTTCGTTCTCCTCTTGAATCATATTTGTGGTCATGGAGAGAGCGAACTTCATTAATGCTTTTCAAATGTGTGTGCGCTATACGACACCGGTCTCGCTTATTAATGGTGCATGTTTCTGAGGCTTTGCTGTTATATGTCACGCAAATAAATATGTTATTTGTCCCAATTATTTAGATTATTAATTATAAAAAGCATTCGAAACTAATCAAAAGTTATAATGACAAAGCTAAGCTTAAAAAAGTGAGCTAAAAGTTTGAATATTATTTATACAAAATAATCAAAAAACTGAATACAATTATCAATCCTACCCTTTTGTTCAGTAATTTCGCTTCAATAGTGTGCTAATATAGGCGAGCCACATTTTTTTTTTTCCTATAGTAATGTTTGGACGCGCCTTTCGGTTGTCATTCGGATGATTGCTGGTTCGTAAGTGCGTCGAACTACGATGTCTCGTCGGCAATAACTATGCGTGCCATGAAGGTAGCATCCGAATTGGCTCGGTCCACCATATCTGCAGCTACCCGCTCTCGATACATTTTTTGAAGAAACAAGTTCTGCAGAAACGCTTTGCATACCCAATTCTCCGTGCATAAACGAATATACGCTCTCGTGAGACATCTCTAATACATAACCAAGAATCAAGCTCAAATATTTGCTTCACCTTATCTACGTTTTCGACGGTCACACTCGTTGAAGGTCATCCAGAACGAGGCATGTCTTTGCCGGTCTCGCGACCATCCTTGTGCACTTAACATCACTCGTAAGTAAGGGAGTTTTTTGATACAGCAGATTTAATTCGTTCGCAATAATACAGTATTTAACACAAATACGTTGATCAATATTTTCACTCATTATAAAAAATAGCCAAACCGACTGACTTCAACCGCTTCTCTTGACATGCCGTTTGAGACATTGTGTTAACAATTGGCATCATTCCAACGTATAACATAATGTACCTGCCTCACCACTACCCGATAGTAGTAAGGAAGGTACCTCTACTATATTGGTAGGATGCACATATCTTTCAGTCGAGTACATGGTCGGAGCGAAACCCATTCTTACGTATGCAAACAATAATCGACTCACTGCGCAAAGTGCAATACGCAAAGCGGTCAGTTATATTCCCAAAAGTCCATAAAGGAACTTGAAAATTATTTTAGCTACTGCTTTTCAAATAACCAATTGTTGTGAACAGTTTCACAAAAAAAGGACCTTCTATCCGAACGCCCTGAGTTTCTGTCGCGTCACAATCAAAGTGTGTGGTCTAGCGTTGTCCTGGTGGAACACAATTCCTCTCCTATTGGCCAAAGATGGCCGTTTCTGGGTTTTTGTTTTCTTCAAGCGGTCCAGTTGTTTACAGTAGTGGACCGACTTGAGCGTTTGGCCATAGGGAAGCAGCTCATAGTAGACGATTCCCTGCCAATCACACCAAACACACAGCAAAATCTTCCTGAGCGTTGTGATTCAGCAGCGATTAGCAGATGGAAATTCGGTTCATGTGGTTTTTTGGTGTCAATTCGTGTGGCACCCAAATATCGATTTTTTTTTTTTGTAGCCAAGCTTCTTCAAATGCCTTTGAAACGTCATATTATTGCTATTCAGCTGCCGGGCGATGGTACGGCTGCTTTAATGGTGGTCTATCTCGAACACTTCCTTGATTTTATCGACTTCTTGGATGACAGATCTTCACGGAGCGTGGTGCATGATCCACTTTCTTCACACCAGAACGGAATTGAGTGAACCACTGTTGTGCTAAGCGAATTGAACAAGTTTTGGCTACGTGAACATCACAAATATTTTTGGCTGGGTAATAGTCTATGAGATTATTTTTGATTGAATTTGGTGTATTATTATGGCAGTGTAAGACTTTGTTGGTCTAGGTGAAGTCTAAATAATACTCATGGGAGAATTTTTTCATTTCGTTTCTTAAATTTGCATATAACATTCTGGTGAGATCATTATGGTTATATAAGGACATAATTAATCGCTCTTTTGGCTTGTTGGTCGAGTTTTTCGTTTTATGCCTTTTTACTGGGTATCCATTCTATTTTTATTGTGGGTTCTGACTGCATTCACTGTGTTCTGATGGAAGAACCATAATAGTTAATGTTATTGTTGACGGATTGTAACGAAGATATTTTTAGTTATTTAAATTGCTTCGATGAAATCGATGAATAATTTGGAATTTTTCCAATTTTAATTGGTTTTCGAATGTTATTGAAATTTGGTTTTTTGATCCGTCAGTGTAAAAAAATGTTTTGTTTTGTTGGTATTAAGTTTTTTTTTTGTTAAGGATGACATTAACATCTCAATATGTTTTTTGTCCATCTGTGTTTGCAATCTATCATGAGTCCCAGAATCTTTATAAATCTTATCATTCGTACTAAGTATAAAGCTTTTTGTTGAGATGGAGCGTTGAAACAAAAGTTTATAACAAATGTCTAATGAACATTTATTTAAAAAAAATAATGAACCAGAAAAGGCACACCCTTGATTAATCTTCTCAAAAAGATCAACCAAGTTTATTGTTAGTTAGCCATAACAACATAAACATCAAAGCACTAAATAAGCATGGATATGACATTAGGGTTCGGCTTATTTAAAAAAATGCTCCTGCCAAAGTTCTCAGGGTCTAAAAATGTTTCTTTTGGTACAAATTAAAAAAATGTAAAATTACAGTCCGATTCGATAAAATTTAGAGGTGGCGACTTGAGCCGAAAGTCGCATTATTGCAATTTTTTATCAAAATTAGGTTTTTTTTTAAGAATTTGAGACTTTACACCAAAATAAAATTCAATATCAATTATACCTTTTATTCAATTATACCTTTTATATGTATCGCTGACTACCACCCTCTTTCGAAGACTCAATCGACTGTCAAAATTGGCGCAAAAACCGAGACTTCGAAGCATTTCTGCAGATAACATTCGATTTTTTTTGCGATATTTCACATATTGACATCTTCGATTATTCGTAAGCTTCAATTTTAGCTTTCTCTTAAACAAATAGCGTTTTCTTTTACCCATATTCATTTCAAGTATCAGCATTGGAGCATTGGGATGGTAAAATGCTCCCAGAACTGACTGGGCATGAAAAGGTGAAACGTTTGACGTTCGTTATTACTGAAAGCGAAGAATTTCTGGGAATACTGAATGAGACATTCAAATTGTAGCAGCTTGTTTTGATACAACTGCATCTAAATTGGTGAAAGACCATGCGCGTACTGATTATGTAGAACTATTGGAATTAACCTTACTTTTTTTGGGATTGATTCCTGAAGGACATCGTTTTCGATATAAATAAACTATAAATAAACTAAAAGTAGTTAATGACACGGCAGAGCGAGGTGTTAAGCTCTTGCAAGATTACAATCAGAAACTGACAACCAAAGAGCATGAATTTCAAAATTTATTGCAAGTCGTAAAGGAATATACTAGCAAACACCAAAACAACAAAAAACAGAATCACAAATATTTTTAAACAAATCTACAACAGACACATACCACAATTCTACAAAATAGGCCTTGTCATACGCATAGCAAAACCAAAAGCTGACAAAAAAAAAGCGACTACCTATAGAAACCTTTCGTTAAACCGCTGCATAGCTAAAACCCTTGGCAAAATAATAGCCAATAGACTCTGGTGGTTTGTCACCCACAACAATCTCTTGCATTCAAATCAGTTTGGATTTAGAATAGGCCGATCGACTGCAGACAGTCTACTTTATGTGGACTCTATGATAGCGAAGTCACACAAACACACCTCACTTACAACTCTTGATTTTTTCAGAGCCTTTGATCGAGTGACTGTGCACAGCATAATCGATTAACTCCAGGAATAGAAAATCGGCCCTAAAATAATTAAATACATAAAAAACTTTATGCTTAACACAAAAATAATTGTCCGCGTCTGTCCGCTTTCTTCGAACTCACTACTACTATCCAACGGCATCCCAAAAGGTTCACCTATATCAGTAATTCTTTTTCTCATGGCTTATAACAAATCATTCAGCCTCATTACTCTATACAAAGAAATTAACTTTAACGCTTACGCTGATGACTTTTTTCTTATAATAAAGTTACACAAATACAACAACAGAAACTATAATCAAGATAGCCTATTTCACGATATATTCAATTGGGGTTCATATTAAGGGGCCTTTTTATCCATTCCAAAATGCCAATAGCTACACATATGTCAAAAACACAATTGCAATAGCTCCATAACCTGCAATAATATCCAAATCCCTATTGTAAATTCTTTGAAAATTCTAGGAATAACAATGAGCAAAAACTACAACATATAAAGTCTCTCCTACCATCACTCTCCAAAAAGCTCAACATAATAAAATGCTTGACCAGCCACAAATTCAACTACAACACGCATAGCCTACTCAACGTCATTATACAACCCTTATAGCCAAATTAGACTACGGATTGTTCCTATATGGACGCGCACCTAAAAGCATTCTAAATAAATTTAAAACTCCATTTAACGCAGCCATTCACGTAGCCCTTGGAGCTTACTGCTCTTCTAACTTCTCTACGAAACCAATATTCGACGGTTCAAAAATGAACTGAATAATATCATACTCTATTACAACGCAAAAGAACATGCTGAAACACAGCATTCTGTGTCCATACTCATCTGTACTTACCGCCGAAGCAATAGCCATACTAGAGACGATTGAACACTGCAAGTACAAAAAGGGAGAATTTCCATACCACCACCACACCCACTAAATACTTGCTCAGCATTCAATCACATCAAACAGATAATATTTCATAACCCAGATAATGTAAAAAAAATCCAACTCAATCTAAAAACTTCAAAAATCTACAACAAAATCTAAAAATCACTTTAAATATTTATAATTGAATATATAAAAAATAATTACAACAGTAAGACATATACAAAGTAGATTAATAATGCAAATAAATACATTCGTACAACAGACATAGATATAGCACATGGCTGTGTGGACGATATCACTGGCGTCTATAAGTTTGCTTAAGTTTTGTAAACTATTTTAACTTTAATAAATAAATTATTGCAAAAAAAAAAAAAAAAATGGATAACTTTTCAAAAGAATACTTCGTATATTTATTTATTTATTTATATTAATTGCAACTAACAACCAAGCTACTCACTGAACATCTTTTGTACAAAACTTATCACTAAAAAAGGAGGAAAGCTACGAACACTCAGACCCGTTGGAGGATTTTTGTTTGGCCGACTGTGTCTCAACTCAAAGTCATGGAGTGGTCCAAGCAGTCGCAATTACAAATAAAAAAATTAAAATGAAATGAAAATGAAAATACGATTTAATGAAATACAGAGTTAAGGACAGATTCTTTTATACAGTTTAAAGAAGAATTGTAGGAGAATAGATGAGAATATTTGTTATAGATATATCAGAGAGACCGAACTGAATCGTGGCAAGCATAGTTTGTTGTGCAATATGACAACCTTAAAGACACATAGTTTCGCGTGAAGCGTGAGGAAATAATAAAGATTGAAGTAAACAAGGAGAATCAACTTCCCCACAAAGAATCTTTTGCAGGAAAACATTCGAAAGCATCGATCGTCTTGCAGACAGAGTTCGAAGATCAATAAGTTTCAGTCGATCTACATATGAAGGAAGATGTATTTCAGAAGACCACTTTAAAATTCTTAAAGCAAATAACAAAAACTGTTTTTGGGCAGACTCAATATGATTTTGGTGAATTACATAATGTGGGTTCCAAACACATGATGCAAATTTTACGATAGGACGAACAAGTGATGTGTATAGAAGTCTGGTAGTATAAGAGTCATTAAATCCTTAGACCACCGCGTTATAAAGCCAAGAACACCTTTAGCTTAATTAACCATGCACACAATATGATTGTTGTAGCTCAATTTAGGATCCATACGGACACCTAAATCATTAAAACAAATATCCTTACTAAGGTTATGCACACACAGAAAGTAGGTCATAATAAAGGGTTTTATGCAATGGAATGTTACGCATTTATATTTAGAAGTTTCTAAATTAAGATAGTTTGTGAAACACCAAGTGTATAACGAATTAGAATCTGCTTGTAATAGACTATGTTGGGAAGCATCTGAATATGACAAACATAGTTTGACATCATCCGCATACATCAATACATGAGCATGATTTATTGCTAAATGGAGATCATTAATGAACAAAACAAAGAACAATGGCCCAAGATGACTTCCTTGAGGAACACCAGAATAAATAATACTTTTTGAGATCTACCTAAAAGGTAGGATTGTATCCAATTAACTAAAGAATATGGACACCCTAAAGCTTTCAGTTTATGTATAAGGTGACTATGACATACACTGTCAAAAGCTTTGCTAAAATCCGTGTAAATAACATCGGTCTGTCGGCCAGACACAAAACCTTTATTTACGATAGAAGCGAATTCTCAAAGATTGTAACAAATTGATCTGCCTTTAACAAATCCATGTTGCAGTGGACTAACCAATGACATAACCGATCGTTGCAATTGATTAGTGATAGTTTGTTTAAATAATATAGGAAAAGTACTTAGTTTAGCAATACCTCTATAATTCGAGACATCAGATTTACTGTGCTTCTTGTGTAAAGGAATAATAAAAGATTGTTTTCAAAGAGTTGGAAATATGCTTTGCTTTGTAGAAAGCTTAAAAAGAAAAGACAATGGAGCACAAATAGAGCTAGCACATTATTTTAGTATACTATTAGAATATTATCAGGACCAGGCAGGTATGAAAAATTAATAGATTTAAGAGAAAAGAAATAAAGACGTAGGATGGGATAACATAGGGATTAGATGTTGTACGGTAAAGAGAAAAATTAGTGTAGGTGTATTGAACGAAAGAAGCAAACAAATCCGATATCTGAGAATCAGAGGGTGCTTCA
>JAWNNP010001240.1:0-144553 GCA_035044805.1 Leucophenga maculata | reverse complement strand
ATAAACCACAGTCATTTTTGGACAGCAGTCCAAGTAAGTATCCGCGGGTAAAATCGAGTGTTGTGCAGTAAGTGAAGTGTGTCAATATTAGCCTCTTTGGCTTATATTATTTTCCCTCCGCGTTCGAATAATTCCGCGAGTGCCGTTGAAGTATTAGCCTATGTAGCTAATAGCTTCACGAGTGCTGTACGAGTATTAGCCTAGGTAGCTAATAGCTTCGCGTTTAAATAGCTCCTCGATCGAAGATATCCTGCGAGGGACGTTTAGTAAATTCCAATATAACGCTCATATACTAACACACAAGACACGACAATACACACACTCACACACGCACACACATGCACACACTCATGCACTCAATATATCGCTCATGTACACTTGCACGCTTACGCTAACACGCTTACGCTAACACGCTTACGCTAACACGCTTACGCTAACACGCTTACGCTAACACGCTTACGCTAACACGCTTACGCTAACACGCTTACGCTAACACGCTTACGCTAACTCGCTTACGCTAACACGCTTACGCTAACACGCTTACGCTTACTCGCTTACGCTTACTCGCTTACGCTAACACGCTTACGCGAACTCGCTTACGTTAACTCGCTTACGCTAACTCGCTTACGCTAACTCGCTTATCCTAACACGCTTCGAAGGGCACTTCATCCATCAATCTACACGTTGGGCTTGGAGGGATCACCAAAACTACACCATTAATACGTAACATTTGTGAATAAATTGAATATAAATAATCAATACATACTGTCTATACTTCTGCACATTTCACTTCTGTCATTCAGTATTGAAAGAAGTCAAAAGTACTTTTTTCAGTTTCAGTTGCTGATGTACTGAATTCAGTGTCAGTTGCTACGGACGACTGAATTCTAAAATTCAGTTTTAGTTTCAGTTTCAGCTGCTAATGTACTGAATCCAGTTTCAGTTTCTGTTTCTATTGTATGCGACAACAGGCCTTTAGTTTCATACTTTATATTTATACTTGTCTAGTGGTACCCGGCACGCTTTGCTGTGCTCAGTAAAAATTTATTATTATTATTATATACAGCGAGATCTTAGATTAGTTTAGAAATCTAGCAGAAATAAATAACACAGGCCTTCAGCTTAAATAAATTGATATACATATTGTCTATATATATGTATGTATTTTCTTCATAGACACCTAAACCCTCCCCACTTTTTCAATGGATCTTACACAACGCGGTCACGCTAACATATATAACAAATTCCATTCCTGTATCTCAAATGGATGTAAAGATATGATGAATTTTGTTTATCGCTGGTGTGACGGATGGGACATCTCCCTCTCCGATTTTGACCAAACTTAAGTTGATTACTTCACCCGATCCTATTAACATGTATACTTAATTTCATCCTTGTACCTCAAATGGATGCAAAGATATGTTGAATTTGGTGTATCGCTTGTATGGGTGATGGGGCATAGCCCCCTTCGATTTTGACACAAACATAATCGGATTACTTTCGTGACCTACCCT
This sequence comes from Leucophenga maculata, assembly GCA_035044805.1. Taxonomy (NCBI): domain Eukaryota; kingdom Metazoa; phylum Arthropoda; class Insecta; order Diptera; family Drosophilidae; genus Leucophenga; species Leucophenga maculata. The sequence continues at coordinate 143,039 of JAWNNP010001240.1, read as the reverse complement.
AAGTTTGTCTGTGAATTTCAGCTCAATCCGTTGAGCGGTTTTGGAGTCTATAGGGAATATACATACATATAAACAAACATACATACTAACATACATACATACTTTCTTTTTTATATATATGTATAGATGATCACTGTCCCTCTCGTATTTAAAACTTATTCCTGGCATCGATTTCTACAACATAATAGATTGTATGACCAGGGTTTTTTAATTTAGCAAGCAGTTTTCAGTTGTCTTCACCAGTCGTACGGACAGGGAGGATGACGCCTCAGATGTTACACCATCAATGGTTAAGAATTTTCAAACTAGAATTCATGCCATATAGGTCTGCGACCGACACTTACTGTATTAAAGACCAAAAATGGCCAAAATGAGTTTTTTTCTAACAAATCACTTACATCCTGCAGGTTTAAATAAATGATCCTCAATAAACTAACGATGTATGGAAGAAAGGTCTTCATTTTTTGAATTCCTGGTTTTCAGCGTTATTGAAAGGCATGACATGTTATAACAGGTTTGACTAATCCAATGGTAGGTTCATAAATTCTACGTCACAAATATTGCGTCAATTCCGGAGAAATGCTTAATCAAGAAATACTGTAAGCTCCTCACGCTGGGTGTGAAAAACGCGTTTAACATAAGGTAGTTCCAAATTGCAGCCTACGTTAGAAGAATCATTTCTGATAACACTACGCACTACGGTGATGTTCCGCAAGATTCAGTGCTTGCACCGATATTGTGGATGTATGATGGCTTTCTAACCCTAAATTTTTCCAAAAGCGCGGACGATGTTTTCTTAACTGACGAAGTTGCAGGACGTATGTCACGCTGCAGCAAACCAATAAAAGGGCAATTAAGCGTCTCGAATTAATGATTAAAACAGATTTAAATAAATGTCTTAAAGCTAGTGCACCGGAAAACATCTAAGGCAAAAGCAACACTTATCTGTGTATCGACCAACAATAGAGACCTCAAACAAAGCGCAAGACTTTATTATATATAAAAAATAATTCATAGTGTAACATAACTCATACCTAAGAGGCATAGATTTGTATGCATCATTGGAGCCATAAGAGTAAACAGTTTATTTTGAATAGTCTGCAAGGACGCCGTTTATTGATCACTGGCATGCTGCCGATAAAAATAATACCGAAACAGGCACAGAATAGATATAAGCAGACATCGAAACTGCAGCACGTCTCACTAGTATTCAAAGCGGACGCTAGAGAAAAACCATCCATCCATCTCACACCGCTACTGAGCGGTCCACGAGTACTTCAAAAAGAACCTGTACCGCTGAAGATACATAATGCTTCAAATGTACCAAGACGGAAGACACCAATCTTATTAGCTTTGCATGTCCAGGACTACATCCTGCATGGAATCAAATAGAGACTAGTTTCAACCATTATTATCTGTGATTAGTCTGGTGAGTAATTTGATCAACTTCTGAACCATGAAATCAAATTTGCGGTTGAATTCATGAAAGAGCTATGAAGCGGTTGTTAAAGCCCCAGAGATTTTAATGTTGCTATAAGAAGAGTTAAGGTTTGTTGGCAAAGTTATTCAAAATTACCAGTCTCTGTTTTTGTTTTATTCAGAAACCATGAGTTGGCAAGATACCATTTGACGCTCCTAAGAGTAAAAATTTAGCTGAATGTTTAGTCTAAAAAACAAGAACTAATTCAGCTGGAGGAAACATTTTGTGCTAAATTCATTGTAATTATGGATTTTTTGTTTTTACATGCCAATTCGCACCGTTTTGCGAAATAAATTAATTTATTATTTTCACTGGTTTCCCTCTAAATTATGCCGTCTGACTAAGCTTTTAAATAAATTTGGAATCCACGTTGAGCAATTCTTCTGAATGAATTCAATAACAATTTCTTCAATATGCTACTTGTATTGCTTGCACTTGCCTAAGAAGGTGCGTATTTAACTTCTCATATTGGCGGCCAATGAACTATAAAAACGATTTAATCCTAGCTTAAAAGTTCTTAAGCCATATCACCGTCTAGAATCAATAGGTCATTGAATCTTCCAGCCGTAAGGCAGCTGTCATTCGTAACAGTAGACGGAGTATAGAAAAAGAAATATTTCATGCTTGACTTAATTTAAATCTTTGCTATTTTGCTTTATTTATAAAAAATATTTTCATTTTTATTTCTATTTCTATTTCAATTTCTATTGAACTGTTAAACTTGCAAGGCAACAGTTTATCAGCTGAGAAGAAATAAAATTGAAAATATTTTTAATAAATGTTGAGTTGCTAATACAAAAATTTAATATTCCACACAACGCTCTCTGAGCAGCTGTCAAATAACTTGCATTATTTATGTGATCACAACTATGTGACAGAGCTTAATAAATAGCGCAGCATTTTAGAGCAAACACAAAAATAAAAAGTTCTAAAAAATATGCTAAAAAGAAAAAGATGTCAGAGGGTCACAGTTTTAAATTTACACAAAAAACGCGTGTGTCTGTGTGTGTGTGCATGCCACAACTGTAAGCGACAGCATATATTATTTATAGCTTAAATAAATATGATACTATATGGTAAGAATATATTTGAGATAAAAAGAATTTAGTTTTTAGCAAGCTGTATCAGCATAGTTAAGCATTTCAACGCTAATCAAAGTGTAAAAATCTCTTAACTGCTTATTTTTCGCTTTTTCTGCTGCTGTCACGCAGGCCAAGGAGCATGTGGCATATATCCTGCGGCAAATACGCGCGAGTGAATACATTTTACAATGTTAATTTGTGCGACAAATAAAACAAGCAATGCGTGCCATAAAAAAGTATAAAAAAAACAAAAACAATGCAAAATATCTGCCTGCGGCATTGAACTTAAAATGGCGCTTGGCATTGCCGTTTCCGTTTCCTTTATGACCGACCAGCTTGACCAGCGCAAAATGGCTGCCACTTTTATTAAGCTACGTGCATGCAATATATAATTTATTGTATTTATTTCGCTTGTTTGCTACGAATTTTTTGTATTTACATTTCTTTTTAAGGACCAATGACTGCAAGAAATAATTTTCCAGCAGCAGCCGCTGTAGTCGACAGTGCGTATAATCTTTCGGTAAACTTATTCAAAAAAAAAAAAAAATGGATTTCTGCGTATGACAGTGCTTAAAATGAATGTTGATTTTAATTGCCTTGGAAAAAAATCCGTCTCGATTTTATGAGCTAGTGTTAAGCGCATTTCGTGCCCTCAACTTTTTCTATGCAATACAAAATTTGTCCAATTCAATTGAATTATTAATCTGCGCTCGAATATATATCATTGGCAGAAATGTCATTCAAACAGTATCACCGTTGCTCAATCTTGAAAGCTTGATGGACAGGAAATTAGCAATAAGCCGAAATACCTGCCTCAAAATATATAAAAAAAAAAATAAAAAAAAAAACACTTTGCACGTCCCTTATTGCGAGTATTGTTTTTATTGCGCCGTCAAGTAGGCGCGTTGCATAGTGTTTAAATGAAATTGTCTTGATTGATGAGGCCCATCTTTTTCGTATGACTTACTCTGCAAATTTCAGCTTGTTTAAATACTACCTCCCCTACCACTGTTGCAACTTTGGTGACATATAAATCAAAGTTGCCCTCTTGTGTACAATTTCGCCACCTTAGCGCCGAACGATGTCTCATGTTTTATATATAGTACATCCTTATGCGCCCTTAGCGCAAGTCCAACGCAGAAATACTCCGTGGCTTTATTTTTATATTTTTTGTTTTCATCTGTGATTTTTATTTATACACGCAGTACGTAGTCGTCCATTAGTCGCCATTTTTCTGTTCACTTTCTTCGGCAATAGTAGTTGGCTACGCATTATTCATATCGAATTTATTTCTTATTTAATTTATAGACGATGTACATACGCGATATGTAGTGATAAATTATTATTGAAATGATGATATTATTTATGCCTGCGTACCCGAAATAAAATGAAAAAAAAAAGAGGGAAGTATGTATTCCGCGCATGCTTTGTACTAAATAGAAATATTTGTGAGGCATAAAAACGTTCATGTACAGCATTTACTCATTCTTCTGTTGTGCATGTCCGAGATGACAATGTGCCTCTGGTGACATTTACTGTAGGCTGAGTATAGTTGTCATCAGTGTATAGCATGGTTGGTTTAAAAAGTATTGCAAAATAAATAAACTTGTCACAAAAATTAAGGGATATAAAATAATTCCAAATATTTGGATTATATTAAACAAGGCATAACTCGGGGAAAAATGGTCGTACAGAAAATAAGAAAAAAACGTAAAAATTATATTTCCAAAAAAAAAAATTTGTTTAACAACATTTTATTTAAAAAAAACTGTTTGTTGTACTCTAGTTTGAGATTAATTCCTGGGTTTTCTACATTTTTAGAAAATATGTACATGGAGCAGGCTAAATGGTGATAGTTTTCAGGGGAGTCTGGAGGGTGTCCTTGTTTTAGGTTAAGAAAGTAACCAAGTTTCCAATAGCTTTTATTATTGTGTTATGAACCTTACTGAGCCCTTTGACATGTTTTTGAAGCACACATTTGACATTTGGTCAACAACCGGAGATAAAGTTCGCTTACTGTTATGGTGTGCTTAGTAGTATTTATTATGTGGCTAAGTCATTTAGAGAAATTTGTTATCGCCAGAGAATGACTAATTTGTGTTGTTTTAATTTGAAAACTGCTCTTATGTCTTCTGCTTTTATGTCTACCTTTTTCTCCCAAGTTGTATAATTTTGATTATTAAAATGAATGCTTGGCAAATACGGAAAAGCTTAGTGTTTCAGTTAAAGTTTTTGACTCAAATATTTTAAGTCGTGTTTCTCGATTTGGGAAAATATACCTCTGGCTAATTCTAATCCTATGTCATAGTACATTATTTGGCTTGTCAGCTTATTTGGGAGGCAGAGCTTCTTTTTCAGATTCATCATCAGAATAAACATAAGAAGTGGGTTTTAGAATATCAATAAGTGACATGGAATTCTCTTCAACCCTAATTGGGGCCTTATCGTCAACAGGCTTCTCAGGACTTTGGGTAGGACTGCTAGTTGAGCAGTGTGAATATCCTTTGCTTACAGGGGTACTATTTATATTTCGTGAAGTGTCAACACTAATGTCAATAGGTAAATTCTGGTAATATGAATATAAAATTTGACATTTTTTATTATGAACCTACTCACAACGTTTTTAGGTACAAACGCTATTTGAATTGTTTACCCATAAAAATGGAAATTTCAAGAAGGTTTTCGTTGGATTTTTTTTCACAACTTTCGACATGTAATATCTCAATAAGAGTGTGTCAATGAACTCAGTTATTTGTATGGCGATGAAGGACCATCAAAAACCAATGTATATCGCTGGAAAAGTGAATTCATTTGTGGTCGTAGTTCGCTCAGCGACGAATTCCGTGAAGGTTGCCCCAAATCGGTTTTTATGACAAAAAACATTGATGGTGTGCGTGAACTGGTTATGCGATATTGTCATGTGACATACCCTAAGATTGAGGCATCCCTAAACCACCAGCATATACAATAATAATAATATTGAATCCCGCATAATTTGATAACCGCTCAAAAAATTGCTCGTGTGGATTGGTGATACGAAATGCTGAAAAAATTCGATCGCAATGCTTCAAAATACGTTTATAAGATAATTGCAGGTGATGAATCATGGCTATATGCGTATGAGCCTAAAACAAAACAGCAATCAACCGTGTGAGTGTTCCAAGACTAGCCCTACAGAGCTGATCAAAAATAAACTGCGTGGTGGACCTTTTTTTAACGCCCGAAGATGCTGTTGATGCATTCTCAAGCCATGCTTTAAAGGTGCCTCAATCGGAGTGGAAAAAGTGCTTCGACAATTGGTTTGAGCGAATGCAAAAGTGCCTAAATTATCATGGATAACATTTTAAAAAGAATAAAGTCTTTTCATTTAAAAATGTTTGTTATTGTTTGCTATTTCCGAAACATAAATAGTATCCTTCGTATGTATTTTTAGAAGATTTAGAGTACATTTTTTGCATGACTTTACGTTGTTTGGGCTGTTTTTCATTTAATTAAATGTTTTTTTTAATTCTCTATCACTCTATCTTTCTCTATGTCGCTCTCTTTTTCTCTTCTTCTCGTTGTCGCTCTATTTTTATATATTTTCCCATCTCTATTTATTTTTCTATGAATATTTTCTTTAGTTTTCGCAATAAGATTGCAATTGGCTTTGGGGAGAACAGATGATAGCTCCGTTTTTTTATAAAAATGTGGTCTTATGTGGATGGGTTACCTCTGCAACTAGCAGGTATATAATGGAGAGTAGCAAATCATAGGATTTCAACTCATTTAACATGTTGCCCCAGCAATATGACCTAGCACAGTTTGGAAACTCTATTTATGTAATTTTAATCAGCTCCAACTAAATGGAACATTTTCCATGAGAAATAAACTAATCAAAATTCAGCCAATTTTTACAAGCAATTTAAAACTGAGGAAATATTACTTCGAGAGTCATTTTAATTTCTTTTGATTTGATATTTCGAATCGAGCAGTCAGAAATTGATTTCCAGTAAAACAGAAAATATGTGTTTTTTTACTCAGCTGCCATATATGAATCCACATTCCCTTGTATGCGTGTTTATCCGTCTCTCTATTTGTATTAAAGTATGAGAAGACAAATTTCAGAAACTATACTAGCCATAGAGACAAAGAAGTTTTGTATACCCTGCACAAAAAGATGCAAGTGCAACATACCTTTTGCCTTTGGTTGCAATGTGAATATTAAGGGAAGTTGGTATATAGACCAGTAACACACCACGCCAGGAATGCACTAGTAAGAATAGATATGGATGAAAAAAGGTGTCGCTTTCATAGAATATAAGTTAAAGCAATTAAATGAAAGCAATGACATATTTTTTACATACATAAAAAAATACGATTGGTTTTGTCATTAAGTTTTAATAATTAAAGATGATATTGTATAAATTGTACCTGATTATTGTTGTAAAAAAATGATTTCTGTAGCATCAACTATGTATCATCAACTTTCTAAATGTGATATAGTCCAAATCTATGGCCAAAAGTTAAAGTTTATTTTATTGCATTACGGATCTTTCCAAACGGAATCTTTATTTAGGTATCTTCAATAGCTAGCCTAGCCGTAATTTATTATTTCTTTGAGCTTATATAAATATTTAATAAAATTCTTGGGTTGTTTTTTTTCAGGTATGTTCTTCAATTGTTAACGTTCTCCAACAAACTAAAATGGGCAGAAAGGAAATGCACCTTATGTCAAACTTCAAAGATTTAAGTTTCTACAAAGGTTTACAAGGTATTCTTAGTACAACTAAAATTAGGAAAATTATGAAGTTGAATGCCTTTCACACTTATCTAAAGAATAGTTGTCCTTAAACGTTCAAGTGATTATTTGTAAAGTCCATTGATATAAATATATAACATATAATTATTATAAGTTGATTCAGAATATAATAATGCAATTTTTAATAAATCGAATTCAAAATTGATACTGAGAGCAATAAAAATTTATTTCTTACAAAAATCGTATGATGTGCAGTGAGCTTGTATGGGGGCAATATTTTCAAGCGGTCGTGTTATGTTGAGACGAGATTTGATTCACAGAGAAATGGTAAATGCAGACAGACGCCACGGCTAGTTCCATTCATCTCATTGACTTGATCAAGATGACACCTTGTTCCTTACGATTTGTATAAGCCTCTTCTAGTAGTATAATCTTGATTTTACATACAAAAGTACTTACCCTACTTTATTTTGGAATAAGTCTTTGCCTCTGCCCACGTTTAAATTTTACAAAAATAAAAAAAAAACAAGTAAGAAAATACAGTCAGGCGTAACCGACTGTAAGAGGCCCTGTACCAGTTCAGGTCGCCTAACAAACACATTAAATGTTTCCTGAGCTTATGACCAAACACATGACCACTTCTCACTGCGCGAATATGAATGAAAAGAAAAGGGGGGTCGTTCAAATTCAATTGCTTATAAAATCGTCATTTATTATCCGATTTTGATGAACTTTTTTGATTTTGGTTTAGAAGGACGTTTACTTTATACTGATATACTACTAAGAGGCCCTGTACCAGTTCAGTTCGCCTAACAAACACATTAAATATTTCCCGAGCTTATTACCAAACACATGACCACTTCTCACTGCGCGAATATGAATGAAAAGAAAAGGGGGGTCGTTCAAATTCAATTGCTTATAAAATCGTCATTTATTATCCGATTTTGATGAACTTTTCGGATTTTGGCTAAGAAGGACGATATCTCTATACTGGCAGACTTACTTTTTTTTACCGTTTCCGAGATCCTTTCGTTCATACGGACGGACGGACGGACAGACGGACATGTCTATATCGACTCCTCTATCGCTCCTGACTATAATTGGGGGTAACTTTGGGGGGTCTCCGACAATTAGTTCTTCCTGTTACATACATTTGCACAAAACCAATAGGCTCTTGTACCTTCGGTACAGGGCCTAAAAATTGGTTTAATCTTGTAAGATTTAATATCTTACCCGTTTCTCTTCGACAATACCAATATAAATTGTTATGTATTTTGTTTCAATGTTTATATAAAGTCTTCACTTTGAGACGCAATATCTAAGCCACTATTTCTGGTGAGAGCAGGGTGTTCAGTGTGCGTCATCGTTTCAGACAGTAAGATTTGCTCTTGCTTGCAACTATGCTGTACAAGTGTGTACAGTTTGGTGATCGTTTGGGTAAATTATATCAGTTAAATGAGTTCAAATCTACCACGACATTGTCCCAGATTATTAGGTTTATTTGGTTCAAATATTATCTTAAAGCAGAGCGAACAGTTTTGTCTCCAACGATTGAAGTAGTTGAAGGATTATTACTTTTATAAATAAATTCTTTGTTATTTTTAAAGCTGCACCAAATTTGCCAAGCTACCTCGAAGCTACTTCTGTAAAATCATTTTGCGTACCTGGCCACTTCGTTTAGATGTACCACATTTTTTAAATTCGTTCTTAACGGATCCTTACTTCCTATGGTGAGATTACTTACCAAGTTTCAAGTTTGTAGCATTTAGCATTGAACATATATTGTTTTTTTATAAAACGATATTAATGGTGATATCTATAATATTAGACTATTTGGAACCGAGATGGGCTTTCTTTTAAGTATTGATGAAAATGTCATTCATCAGTTTTTATAGAAGAACTAGAAAGGACTCAGCCCTTAGCGCTTATACAGCTGATCAATATTATAAAGCTTTTATGGTCCTCCATGTCAGACATATTTCTATTTTAAATAGTTTAAAAATAGTTAAAAGCCATGTTTTCAAAACTTCATTAACCAACCTCGTACATAGCCTTTTAAACCGAAATGTGATTGTGTTTTGTGTTTATATGTTTACTGTCTGTTTGCTCTGCTGTCGCCAGACATAAAATATCCTTGCGCTTTTTGCTAATTAAGTTGGCCAGTGCTAATTTCGTGTACACATACTCTGGTGACTGGAAATGTCACACTAATGGAATAAATTCAAATCTACTTAGTAAAAGCCTTGAGAGCAAATATAACAGCTGCAGTATAAGCAAAAACAAAACAACAACAACAACTTGGCTTCCAAGAAAATAATAAACTCGTAATAGTAAGGCGGTGTGTTTTGTTGTGTTGTGTTGCGTTGATAATAATATTATTTATGATGTTTTAATTATTTTATGCATTTCTACACGGTCATTTTCTTTGAATGTGAGTCCGCTCGAACGTGTTGTGAAAGTATTTTATTAAGTCGCAGAGTTAATGAAATTTTGTACACATTTTTTATGTATCTCTGTAGTTAATTAAACTATTTTATATGTTTTGGTCATAGAAGAAAATTTATTAAATATTTTTTAAAGCAAAAATTAAATTCGATAGAAAAAAAAACTAAAATATGGCACAATTTATTTAAATCAACATGGAAATAATTGACTGCAGTTAATAGCAGCAAAACAACAACAACAACACAAATCGAAAGCGACTATGATTGATACTGAGTTGTTGTTGTTGTTGATGTTTTCATAGCTGTTGGCGCTGTTGAACTTAACGCCAAAAAGGTCAACAGCCATAATACGTGTATTTCAAGCTGCAACTATTTAAATGTTGCGTTTGCACTGAAAACAACTACTCATATTACTTGGAAATTATCCTTGAACTAGTTTATGACCCAATTATGCCAAAGTGTCTTCTTGATGATGCACACCACCCTCGCACAACGTACAACGTACAGTAAAAGGCGAAAGCGATGCGTGCAGAAAAATGCCACTCGTCGTAGAAAAAGTGCAGAAAAATAGTAAAACAATTTTGTAGTCCTTTTTCATAGGGCGATGTAACCAAGTAATGAAATGGCTCTTTTCTACAGAATGTTGCAACGATTGTATCTCAGCAATATTTAATGTGTGTACTACGTTGTGTATGAAAAAAAAAAACAATTTGTCACTCGTAACCTTTTTTCATTATTTTAAGAAAAATCAACACTGAAAGTATTGTAGTATGTATTTGGTTTTGTTATCGGCCTATTTTTGTTAAAATATACTAAAATGAGAGACGTTTCACTGTATATAAAAGATAGAGAAACTAAATTCAATTCGCCGTAAAATTGTTATCAGAAGTCTTATGAGTTGCTGGTTTGCTTGGCTTTAACCTCGCCCAGAGGCTTTTATTTTTCTTGCTCATAAGTAACAAATTTTTATGTTGGTGTGAGATTATGCCAAAGCAACTATTATACTTGATCAAAATCAGAAGTCTACGGTCTGTTTTCGTCTGTTTTCCTTTTTGAATATCAATGTTGTAGGAACTACACGTACAGTGTTTAAGAGATAGAGCTGTTACATTACGATTTAATTATACTCTCCCATTTCATCTTTAGATAAAGAATATTATTTGATTAAATCTTATTTCACTCTTTGATGATTTTCCTTACATTAAATTAAATTAGTCAATTTTAATATGCAGCAAGTGGGTTAGATTCATAATGGGCACACCCATTGCTGTTGACCTGCATTCTTTTGCATCAAGATCAGAATAATATCACTCCCACCAATGATTTTAAAATTTTTTATAAAGTAATTGCAGAGTATCTAAAAGTCTGTGTTCACTCTTACGCATTGTTAGGCCCTGTACCGAAGGTACAAGAGCCTATTGGTTTTGTGAAAATGTATGTAACAGGTAGAAATAATGGTCGGAGACCCTCCAAAGTTACCCCCATTATGGTCAGGAGTGATAAAGTCGATATAGACATGTCCGTCCGTCTGTCCGTCTGTGATGAACGAAAGGATCTCGGAAACGGTAATAGATAGAAACTTCGTCGTTTTTGCATTCGATTAGGACTGCTCCGGAATTTTACAAGTTTATTTTAAAACTTTGACCCTCCCCCCTCTTCCCCATAAAATCACCACCAAGGCAAAATATTTCTTCGGCACAAAAAAAATTAAGTATAGCATTATAGAGATAACGTAATTTTTAGCCAAAATCCAAAAAGTTCATCAAAATCGGATAATAAATGACGATTTTATAGGCAATTGAATTTGAACGACCACCCTTTTCTTTTCGTTCATATTCGCGCAGTGAGAAGTGGTCATGTGTTCGGTCATAAGCTCGGGAAACATTTAATGAGTTTGTTAGGCGATCTGAACTGGTACAGGGCCTCTTACAGTCGGTTACGCCTGACTGTATTTTCTTACTTTTTTTTTCATGCTTTATATGATATAAGACATTCTTGATCTGACAGTTTGCTTGATAACCGGAATCTTAGCGACAACAAAAATTTAACAAACCCATTAATTTCTTATTTAAAGTGTATAAAATGATCGGGGGCACATCTCCTGTACTTACTTTTATTATATTTTTATATATTTTTATAAATATTTTTCGGTTTATTCTTGACTTAGGTAGAAATAAAACAACTAATTTTCAAGGAAGAAAGTTTTGCTTCAGTGTTGGTATATATCGAGCAAACACTTCAATAAAAATACAACAAAAGTTATAGTCTGGGTGTTCGACTATTTAATTCTGTTTCTTATAAATGTTTTAAAAGGACTAAGAAAGTAGTACGAAAAATATCAAATCGGATCACTAAAAGGAATAGCCCCTTACAAGTTGAGTCGATATCCATTCCCTATAATGAACAACGAGAACTTGAAATCTATTAAAGATAGAACTTTAAAGTTTGGATAATTAGTCTCTAATATTCTTGCTTAAGATAACTTTTATTTAATACACGTGCCAATGCCTCTTCAAGAGGTAGTAACCATAGAATTCCAGCTTTTCCTTAAATTTCCTTTGTTGGTTTAACTAAGAACTCAAAATTTTGTTGTACCTAATCTTATGAAATATTCTATATAGGTCCATATTGAACCACAACAAAATATTTTTCGAGGGATAGATTCATATAGGGCTGGTCATTTCAGTTGTCTAATATAGATGTGTATGAAATATTTCATTACAATGTAAGTAGACAAGAAAAACAAAATTATTCTTTCACAAACTCAGAGAGGTGCGCAGTTTTTTATAGACACTACTCCCTAAAAAGATAGTTTGAAAATTCTTTGAATCCTAACTATCCGAAAAGGGAATAGAAGGAATTAAATATTCAAACTTGAAGGCTCTATCTTTTTTATAACTCAAAGCTCTTATTGTTCATAGTCAGAAAGACGAACAAGTCTATATAGACTTGATTTATTGGGAACTATATCTATTTCAATTAGTACATGATAGAAGAAATATAAACAGCAGAAGTTACACTAGGTATCAATACTTAGGATCGAAGTTATCTCTACTTGACCGTTGGATGCGTACATAGATCCACAGAGCGCAGCTTTGTCAGATGATACGGACAGTTGACCATACTCAGGGCATTATTCATTGCTACTGATATTGCAAAAGGGCAAAAGGGTGTACTACGATTGTGAAGACCGGAGGCAGATCCCATCAAATATATTTTTCATCAGCATCAAGCGATTGGATATAGATATACCCGTCTGTCTGTTTGGATGTCCATATGAACTAGCTTTACCTGGCACGCTTCGCTGTGTCCCATAAACACTTTGTCAAAATGAATGAAACCAAACCATCCCCACTTTTCGAATGGATTTTACTTCTCTTGATCCCATCAACATGTATACCAAATATCATCTGTATACCTCAAATAGAATAAATAGAAGTTATTTCAAATTTTTTTATCGCTTGTATAGGAATAAGGCACCGCCTTCTCCGACCATGGCTAAACTTATGATGTGATCTTTTCCTTGTCGGATTTACATGCATACCAAATATCATCTCTGTACCTCAAATAGATACAAAGATTTGTTGATTTTATTTCTTTATCGTTTATATGTTGAGTGGTGCACCGTCCCCTTAATATAAAATAAATATATCACAGCCATAGCACTTAAGCAACAATTTAAAAAAAGTTTCATTGAAATCTGTTAGAATGAATTTCAGTTAAATTCGTTCAAATATACATACAAAAAAATTTATATAATTAGTATAGATAGATAGACTAGATTATATAAAATCACAAGTACTTGCTGCATTCAGCTGCACTTTTGGATAAGAAAATCTTCTGAGTGAAAATGTGACATGTGTTGCTTCTTCTACATTGATTTAAATACCCTGTTCCCATAGGGAAAAAGGGTATAATAAGCTTGTGCAATTGTTTGTTATAGTCAGAAGGAAGCGTGGCAGACCGCGGAAAGTTTTATATGAAATAGCGAGTCGATGTAAAAATGTCCGCCAGTCTGGCTGTCCGTATGAAAATCGAGATATTGAAGACTGTATCGAGAACTTGGAGACTAGAAATTAAATAAAAATATAAAATCGTGTACAATCTTCGGAACAACTGGACAAAGTTTCATTGTAGTTGGATGAATGGTTTGGGAATGCATAAGTAACGAAAAAACATTCAAACATTCATTATATATATATATATATATATTTGTCCTGATCTGAAAAGTGGTAGCCAACATACAAATATGCCCCACATTTCTGCGTTTTTGTAGGAAAATCATTTATTGTTTTTGTTAATTCAGATTCAAAAATGCCGAATTAGGTATACACTGGCCCCTAAAAAGAGACAAGCCAGGCAAAACATGTCATGTCTGACTATCTGACTATAACATCTTGGAGACTATAAAAGATAGAGCTTAATGTTGGGATACTTAATGTCTCTAATTTCCTCTTTAGATAATTAATATTTGATAAACGTTCCAATCCCTCTTTGTAATGGGTAGCATCCATTAAAATCAGCCCATCTTTATGAGTTTTAAATGAAAAAAAAAATCGTATTTTAATCTAAAACTTCCAAATTATACTTAAATTCAAAAGATATGCTCCAAATAGGTCCATATCGGTTCGGTGGAAATGCTTTTTCCAAAAAATCCATATCATTCTTACGGAAGAGTTAAGCTAAATCCATATTTGTAGCTAAAGACCCATATTTGTATAAGCTGACAATTAAAATTGCTGGCTGAAAGTTATTTAATATCTTTTATTTTGCTATATAATTCCGCTTAATAGTATACATAACAAGCACGAATCAACTTTTATGTATGTATAGTACACATAAGAATTCTAAACGAGCAGGCTCGAGATGAGTCGAGCCTCGATCGTGTTCCTTCATACGCTCATATTCGATCCATAAGCGATCCCGATTAGTTTGTAAACAAAAGAATATGCCAGCTACTTGATCGTGATCGTAAAATGTAAGACCTTGGGAGTTCGACCATACTTATGACTGCTGAGAAAGATCGACTTGATTGTACACGTTGCTGCTAGGCGCGGAATTGATTTAATCGAAATTTCGGCAAGAGTGATCGTAGTCTTCTTTTTATAACCTGATTTGGTTTTATAGTTGAAGTTCAATTGAGTCTGATTAAGTAAAATAAACAAAAATTTTTATAATTATAATTTTTTTGCTGAACATTCATAAATTTAGGCATGAATGAGTGAATGAACAAAGCTGATAATGCTGTGCAAGATAGCAAATCGATCCAATTGCCTTTAGCCCAGTTAAAAATTTAGAAAAAGTGAGAGGGAGGTGAACAATTTTTCGCTCTTGTTTTAAATGCTGTTATAGCTGATTCTTTCTCACTTCCATTTTTCTATTTACAATGAAATAGCATCGTTCTTTTTTTCATATTTTTTCGTATGGCAGCATACTTTACTGCGTTTGAAAGGTGTGAGTGTCTAGTACTACGCTCTTTTGGCAGCATTGCGCTTGAATAATTCAGTTGTGAGCTACAGCGCGTCGCACATGGAGGTCTACCTAAAAAGCAAAAACGCATCGCAAGCGGACAAAAAAAAACAAGTAAGGAAATTTCAGTCGGGCGTAACCGATTGTAAGAGGCCCTGTACCAGTTCACGTTGCCTAACAAACACATTAAATGTTTCCCGAGCTTATGACCAAACACATGACCATTTTTCACTGCGCGAATATGAATGAATAGAAAAGGGGGGTCGTTCAAATTCAATTGCTTATAAAATCGTCATTTATTATCCGATTTGGATGAACTTTTTGGATTTTGGCTTAGAGAGGCGTTAACTTTATATTGGTATACTCAATTTTGTTTGCGCCGAAGAAATTTTTAGTCTTGGGGGTGATTTTATGGGAAAGGAAGGGGGAGGGACCAAATTTTAAAATAAACTTGTAAAATTCCGGAGTAGTCCTAGTCGAATGCAAAAAACACGAAGTCTCTATCTATTACCGTTTTTGAGATCCTTTCGTTCATACGAACGGACGGACAGACGGACATGTCTATATCGACTCCTCTATCACTCCTGACCATAATGGGCGATATTTGTTCAATTCGGTTAGCACAACAGTGCTTCACTCGAAGACCTGTCGTCGAAAAAGTCATGGAAGTGATTGAGATAGACCGCCATAGTAGCAGCCGGACCAACGCCCGGGAGCTGAATATCAGTTATATGAGCGTTCAATGGCATTTGAAGAAGCTTGGCTACACAAAAAACTCGATATTTGGGCGCCACACGAATTGACTGAATCGCAACAAAATCTACCCGTTTCAGAAGCAAATGGTGAAATGGCGATGAAAAGTGGGTCACTTACGACAACGTCAAGTGCAAACGGTCGTAGATGAAGGGTGGCGAAGCGGCTCAAACTGTTGCCAAGCCCGGATTGACGGTCAGGAAGGGATTGGCAGGGAATCATCTCATCTATGAACTATTCTCCTATGGCCAAACGCTCAATTCGGTCCTCTACTGTGAACAACTGAATCGCTTGAAGGCAGCTATCGCTCAGAAGCGGCCATCTTTGGCAAATAGGAGAGGAATTGTATATCATCAGGATAACGCCAAACCACACAATACGGTTATGACGCGCCAGAAGCCTCGCGAGTTCGGTTGGGAGGTCCTTATGTATCCACCTCATAGTCCGAACTTGGCACCAACGGATTAACATTTTTTCCTATCAATGTTCCAACCTATTATGTATCAACCGAATTTCTGAAAATCACATAACAACATGATAAAATCGAAACGAATAAAAGCATAAATAAAATAAATAAACGAATATTCAAGCCTCAATAAATAGTAAATACTAAATTGTAAATTTTCTACTTACATTCTTCAAGTTCAAGTTGTTATGAAATGCCATGCCATACACTTGTATTTATAATGGAAATATGAAAATTCTGAGCGTTATAAAATATTAAATTCCTTGGTGAGGCGATGGCACAGCCAAACTCGTAGAACAAAAGCTAAAGACACAGTCCGTCTACAAACCCTCAAACATATAACATTTCTTCACATAACAAATATGAATGTGAATGCATGTGAAAGACAGCTGGCAGCAGTAGTAGAGACAAAAGATTTCCAAGTGGCAGTCACTCGAGCCGAGAGTGTTGCTATTTTATGAGATACGAGAGTGGTTGCTTCTATATATATATACGCACACATCTTGCTACTGTATGTGATACACGTATACCTTGACTTATTAGACTATTACGAGTACAAGTCACATACCAACAATAACAACGAATTCACGTTTCTGACGCTAGTTACACATGCTCCTTTATATAAATCGTTTCATATAATGAAATGAGTTTTTTTTTTTTTTTTTTGCAACATGAATTTAAAATAAATAATCAAATGTTGAAATTTTCGCGCAAAGGTGACAGTTTTATAGCGCGGCTGCTATTCGTTTAGTTAAACGAAATTATCTGCTCGATAGGTCAATTCATTGCACTGCATAGCATACTCGTAGAACGTGCCAACGCGCTAAATTGTCGCTATTAGAAGAACGCAGCCGTGTACCATGCCACTAAGGGTATGCAGTAGCAGTCGAGTTGTCATCAACGTTCGCAGTTCACGTAATTTAAATAGATTTTTTTTTTTTTTTTCATTTTAGTGCGACACAGTAAAAACGTTTTTTGAGCACCTGCTGCGTGCACGTGTGAATAGACAGCATGGAAAAGCGGAAAAACAAACAATGTACGACGGGAAAACTAAAGGGTGTAGGTGGCATAGCATGAACGCATGCATATTGTATAAACATTCTAGGAGTATTCCCTTGCAGTAGTGCTAAAACAGCAGATGTGTTGGCGTTAGAACGCTGCGTGCTTGGCCTTCGCCTGTAGGCCAGCCAAGTCCAGCGTAAGCTGTGAGTGGATGAGCAGCTGAGCAAGCCATTACATGGTCTATAAATGCTTTTACAAAGTGCGTTTTTATTCCCATGTTTCGGTGTAAATTTTCTTCATTTTTTTTTTTTGTTGGTAAAATGGACAGGTTTATGTTTGTCTCTATCTAACATTGCACTCAAATCGTTTACTAATGGCCAAGGTTTATATGTCTTTAGCTTGTATATATGCTTTAAGTCTATATAAGTAAAAACTTAACTGCTGAAACTAGTCTGTTAGATAAATGTATAAATATTGAAAATTTACTCTTGTGAAGAGTTTTAAAACATTTTTGTTTTTCCGAAATTTGTTTGCAACTATTTAATTGAGCTGCCAGCTTTCGATTAGTTAGTTGAACCCTAAGCACCTAAGGCACCTTAGCACTCATATCCTTAAATTTAAATGCATTCCAAATCCTTACATTGCGTCTCTTCTAGCAGTTTGAAAGTATTCCAAAATTTTTGGCATGTTTTAAAAGTATGTTGAATGGTATTGTTGTGGCTTCATGTTGCCTTTTTGTAAAGTTTTGCAAATTTGTGGTAAATTTTTGTGCTTTGCAAAGCAAAATTGCTAAAATCTTACATAATTTTTTTTTACTATCATAATTTATCGATGAAGCTTAATATTTTAAGCTGATATTGACCGAAAAAAGTTTTAGATACAAAAGTGCAGAATTAGGGTGAATGCTTTGTGTGGAGCTTATTTAAAATTTAAGTGCGGCAGCCAATTTCAATAGTTAGCTGAATGTAATGAATTTTTTTTATTTGCAATCTGTCAATAGGGAGATTGGGATTCGTTTGCTCAACTTTCCATTGTAAGAAAAGTTGTTGACAGTCATTCATTTGAGAAAGGCCAACAATGATTCTTGTTACAAACGGTCCAAGCAACTCACACGTCCGTTAGGACACGGGTAGCCTCTGAACAGCCGTTGAGAGGTGAGTCTCGGATGGTACCCTATGATGACGACTCCGCAAACGATATAAGGATCGCGATGTAAGGATGTGCACCTGAAATATCCGCACCCTTAATTGGGATGGTGCAAATTTCCAGCTGGTTGATGTCCTTGAAAGATGCAAGGCTGACATCACTGCAATCCAAGAAATCCGTTGGATAGAACAGCGTTGCTTTAAAAAAGCATCCTATGACATCTACTATAGCTGCCGCGATACGCATCAAGGCTAAATACTTTAATATAGATTTGTGTGCACGCCCCGACGGAAGATAAAGACGATGCTAAAGATGCGTTCTATGAGCGCACGGAATGTCTGTACGAGCGTTGTGCTAAACACGATGTCAAAATCGTGCTTTGCGAACGTAACGCCAAGATTGGGAAAGAAGGAATCTTTAGTCCAACCGTCGGAAAATTTAGTCTTCACGACACTTCCTCCAATAATGGAGAAAGGCTAATCGATTTCGCAGCCTTTTCAAACACACTCTCCCGACAAGTTAAAGGAGCAAGAAAGGCAGGAGTTTGACGATGTTGAGATGTTACGTGACAGAAATGTAGCTCGAAAATGTTATCAAAAGGTCGAGCGTTTGACTAAAGGCTTTGAAC
The DNA here is from genome assembly GCA_035044805.1 of Leucophenga maculata. NCBI lineage: Eukaryota > Metazoa > Arthropoda > Insecta > Diptera > Drosophilidae > Leucophenga > Leucophenga maculata. The sequence goes on along the minus strand of JAWNNP010001240.1, from coordinate 123,828 downwards.
CCGGAGTAACTTTCTGTAAGGATGACAATGGAAATCTGGTAACGAATGAACAGGAATCACTGAGATTATGGAGATCATGGATTCTCCAACCTACTCGGAGGCGATGAAGCGCACGACTCCGCCGAGAGAGAAATGACACCGGAACCACCAGTTAATGATGGAACTATTGTAGAGCCACCGGACTATAACGAGGTCGATTCAATTATTAAAAAGCTGAAAAATAACAAAGCGGCAGGCTCTGATGGGCTGCTAGCTGAGTTATTTAAGACCGGCGGCGAAGAGTTGGTTAGGAGTACGCACCAACTTTTATGCAAGATATGGTCCGATGAACGCATACCCAATGACTGGAATCTCAGTGTTCTCTGTCCTATCTTTGAGATAGGTGACCCCGCTGTTTGCGCCAACTACCGCGAAATAAGTCTCTTTCTCTCTTTTAAGACGCTTTCGAGCGCATTGTGTAATAGACTGAAGCCATATACCGATTCACTGAAAGGACGATATCAGTGTGGCTTCGACCAATGACCAAATATTCACATTACGCCAAATATTGGAAAAGACCCGTGAGTTTAACGAAGTCACACCACCTATTTGTCGATTATAACTCGATACGATTGAAGTTCTTCGACGCCCTGTCTGCACTAGGTATCCCGGCAAAGATTGTCCATCTTTGCATGACGACGCTATTTAACACACAAAGCGTTGTAAGGGTGGGAAAAAACCTCTCAGACCCCTTTGATACCTTCAATCTCTCCTGATGGAATACATCCTACGCCAATGCCCGTACATACAGAGTATGTCGGGCTCGATCTTCCAAAAGGAAGTGATGCTGTTCGCTTACGCCGATGACATCGATATCATCGGAACACAGGAATGGCGAGTAAGCAATGCGTTCTCGGAGACTAAAAAACAGTCTCGGCTCATGGGTCTAGCGGTGAACGAGGACAAGACGAAGTACTTGGTATCTTCTCGCACTCCGTCATCGCGTCTTGGATCGTCAGTGACGATTGAGAATTTAAACTTGTTGTAGAAACTTCGTCTATCTTGGAACAGAGATAGCCAGCCACAACATTTTCAGCCTGGAGATCAGGCGAAGAATCACGCTTGCAATCAGATTCTTTTTTGGGCTGAGCAAGCAAATGAGAAGTTAAGCCCTCTCTCGAAAGACAAAAATAAAGATATATAAGACACTGATACTCTCGGTCCTATTGAATGGCGCAGAAGCATGGACCGTGATTGAGTCAGATAAAATAGCGTTGGTAGTCTTGAAGTTGAAGATTCTTCGCAGGATTTTCGGTCTTATTGGAGTGTAGGTCCCTTATGAACAGCGAGCGGTACGAGCTATTCGATGAGGTTGACTTAGTCCAGCGCATAAAATTCCAGCGGCTGCACTGAGCTGGTCACCTCATTCGAATGGATGAAAGAGCTCCAGCACGCATGGTTTTCATGAGGGGCCCAAACTTGATTGGTGGACCCCAAAATAGAGGACGACCGGGCACGCGTTAGAATGGAGAGATCTCTCCGTACTTGGCATGCAAAACGACTGGCGCTAGCGCGCACAAGACTATGGCGGCTGGCGATTCTTCCTAAATGCGGCCATGACCGGAAGACGGTTGACTGCCATATAAGTAAGGACCTGCTGTTGCATCTGCATGAGCATGCTCATCTCCGTCATCCTTTGTATAGCTGTACAGATATCGCTTTGCTTGTTTTCTTGTACTCTGGTGTCATTGTTGTTTCTGAAACTGAATTCAGTAAATTAGCAACTGAAACTGAAACTAAAACTGAATTTTAGAATGCAGTCGTCCGTAGCAACTGAAACTGAATTCAGTACATCAGCAACTGAAACTGAAAAAAGTACTTTTGACTTCTTTTAGTAGTGAATGTTCTATGCGGCAACCTCCTACTGAAATTTCAACTGAATAATTGTACAACAGAAACTAAAAATCAGTTTCAGTTTCGTTTCAGTTTCAGTTGTATGCGACAACTGGCCTTTATCAAGTATTTTCCTTCTTAATGAACAAACCAAAGACCAGCTGTGTTACAAATTCTTGTACGAACGACTGCATTTCCGCTGTTGAAGTCTACCAAAATAGTGTTCTTAAATCGCCGAGCATTGCTTTATACTCGTAGTTTGAGCTTAGCTGCATCAAGTTAAGTGTCGACTTCTGGCACAGATTTTTGCAAGAAATGAAATTCTGCAAATATTTCACTAAATTTTAACTGTGCTCTACTAAAACTGTGTCCCATTTTTCATTTTATTTTTAAATTCAGCTGCTCGTCGTAGTAGTGGTGCGTTGTAAGTGTATTCGAGATGCTTCGGTTTTTGGTTTGCACTTTTCTACTTTTTTCTACAACTGCTCCAAATTTTCCTTCTAGATATTTTTTTTCCAGATACTTCAACGCTTATAAATTATGCAAGCGTATTCCTTTATCCTTCAGCGTTTCTTTTTTGTTGCTACTGTTGAATTTATTATGGCAACTCAACTAGGACTTTTTTGTTTGCTGTCATACGAGTGCCTCGGCTTGGTTTTTGGTTTTTCTTTGCTTTGCAGAATTTGAAGTTGACGCTGCTGTCTGAGATGAGTTTGTTTTTTTGGTTGCCGTTTGCTTGTTAAATGCTGAGCATATTTTATTTTTGTCGACAAGCACAAGGTCGTTGCTCTGTTGCTTGAATTCGAAGAACTTTTTTTTTTTTTTTGTGGATTTTACAAATAATGCGCACTGATTTGTCCCGGATTGCAAATTATTTATAGTTTAAATTCGCATAAATGAATAAGATATTTAGATGTCTTTAAATACATCATTAGTGATAGATAAAATCAATTTTAAAGATTTATAAATTCTTCAGAAAAACTAGTAAATATTGTTAACAATTAAATTTACTTAAACTTGACATTTGAAGACAAAAGAATGTTTTTTTAATAAACCCGTCGACTACAGAAAGAGCAACAAAAAATTGCTTAGGATTTGTTACATGCGGTTATTGATCACACTTATACCGATTTGCTTCCAGTAACACTGGAGTATGTTGCTCAATCTGAACCTTATATGCGCTAATTTAGTACTGGTAGTTAAGGGGAGATGATTTTATTTCTATCATCAGTCTCAATTTACTTACGTTCAATATTTAAAAAAAAATCCTTTCCAGTAACATACAAAATTACAAATTTGAAAAATGTGCTTACCTGTAAAGAGAAGCAAGTAAAAAAGTTTATTAATACAAATATTCTAAATGAAATTGTCTGTTTGTGCGCGCATTATTCAAAAGCTTTTCATTGGACTCAAAATCGAATTACTGAAGGATATGAAGCTTTAATGTGCAGAACATTTAGCGTTTATTGTATCAAAATCGATGTGCAGAGTCAAAGCATATTACAATAATTAATTAGAAATTAAATTAAGCTTAAAATTTGCTTGACGTTAAAGCTATTCAAACTGTTTCCTAGTGCTTCCTTGGCATGTATGCTACTCAAACTTCACGCAATTCGTTGGCCTCAAACTATATGCATACATAAATGATGTCCTTTACGTATTACTATAGCATTCATCTGCTCATCATGAATCTTTGGGCAGTTGTTGAACACACTCAAGCGCATAGTACATCTATCCTACGATATGTTCGACATCGTAATCCAGAATTATGTATTGTATTGTTATTATGATTTCCAGATAGTTTAAACTTATTTTATATGAGTATTATAACAGTGTGATATAAGGTCCTCTAGTAGAAAATATTTCTCGCAGAAATTTTATAAACGTCAAAACACTTGGGCGACATCGTACAATCATACTCATATCAAAGCAAGACATCTATCACTTGGTACGTTGGCTCGAATTTAGTGACGCTGGGTTGCCCCATGCCCAACATTCGTTGAAATGCATGACCTAATACTAGAAAAGCTATCAGCAAAGAATATGCCCCTCAGCAATCTTTTTGATCACATATTAAAGCACTCTTTAACCCACTCAGCCAAAATCTGTTAACTGTATTCTTGAGTCTGTGTCTGACAGAAGCTTTGCGTACATGATGTACCGGTCGGAAAGGTGTTGATTACGTTGATTATTATGAATATATGGCAAATAGCCCTTCAATTCGAGATCCATGCCATCATGGAATAAAACAGCGGACGAGCTGGACAAGGCTGGTTGTCGTATTACCACCAAAACTCTTCTGCAACCTTAATAAGGCTCATAAGCTATCTGTCCGGTAATTACCATCTAAGACATTATCTTAATAAAAATATGTTTCTGACATAGAGCATAGGGAGCATAGGGAGCATAGGGAGCATAGGGAGTCACCCTATAAAAGGACAAAAATAGCATATAATTTCTTTGATTTCACAACGGCTGACTTCATCAGAAGCGATTCGACAAATAACATTCTCAGCTTTATCAAAGAAGCGGAGAATATGCTGTCCCAGTAAACATAAGGTGGTGTGGCACAATTATTAATTCGCAGTTATCCTTCTCTGTTAAGGATCAACCTCAACGAATTCTTCTTCTGATCGCTAAGCCTTAGGCGAACGAAACTAACTATTCGTGCATGGTTTTTTTATGTTCATTTGTTTGTCGTCTGACCCACACTTAATGAATGTTCTAAAAGTGCTGGCTGCAATCATGTCTTTAAAAATGAATTAGTTTTCAGAAATAACATTTTTTACGTTGGGCTACTTACTTGACTCTAAAACTGTACCAGAAAGAGGGTTTTCTAAGAAAAAATGTGTAATAAAATGAACTTCGTCATCCTTCGTAATTTGAAAAAGCCTTATATTATTTATATACTAGAGGAACCGGCTTGCGCTGCTAAGCCTCCTTTTTCTATTCGTTTTTTATATGTGAGTCATCTCCGAGTATTGAATTTTTCAAGTCCAGTTTTATAGTATTATGTTTGATATATCATGGCATGCTACGATTCTTAGCTGACCCGACATGCTCTGTTACGCATCTCTGTGTTTCTCCTTTATGATGCCATCATACAACATGTATTTAGTGACGCTAGATTCTCTGATATCTGCTGTTACCTTCTACACACAAGGCTTTAAAGTTTATTTATTGTAAAGCATACCCTTTTGCGGGCTTTGTGTTGGATCTTGGTGAAAGCCAAGAATTATAGCGCAGCATACTTCCCTCAACACGATCATAATCGCAAATTTTAAGTGCTTATTTTTTTAAAAATAGGCCTATCACTCATATTAACTCATCACACTATCCCTCCCGAGCGCTCATCCTCCCGTGATACGCCTCTCACCATCACACACCGAAACCAAACGCATCAGGAGACTGATGTGATACTCATATGAAGTATGTATATTAAAACTATTTGCGATTTATCTGCATTATTATGAGAATTATATCAATTATAATACTCGTAAAGTCTTAAAAATTCTAAATTGCGATTATCCTTTTTTAGGATATTATGCCCAAACTCTGCGGGGGAGTGTTCTCAATAACTTCCTTGTTTCATGGACTTATTAAAAAAAAATTGTCTAAAAATTTTATTTTAGAGCGAAATTTTTTTATATCAAAAGCTTTTTTTCTAATAATCTTAAAAAGGAAAGTACGTTTTCTCTCCGTTTAAAGGATCCATAATTCAAAATGGAATAACTTTTCTTTCCGAAGTTAGAAGACATAGTAACAGGTGGTACAGCGCGCCAGGTCTCATCAATGAGAACTATAACACTATGGCATGAAGTGGCAATGAATATAACGCACGATCCGTTGTACAGCGTGATATAATTTCTTCTAACTTCACATCATCCCACCTTGAACTTCTTTGGTGCATGTACAAGGAGAAACCCACTGACTTCATTGTTCTTTGGTCTCAGGTGTGGTGTAATGGATCCATATTTAGTCTACGTTCCAAAATTTCGTTCGAATTGCAACGAAACATCGCCAAAACCTTTGAAGTGGTCACACGTTGGAGCTTATGGTCGAGTTGTGGTCCATCACACGAACAGTTTTTTATGTTAAAATGTTAAAATGTGATGGTTGTGACAGTTAAGATGGTTACAGACTCAGCCACCTTCCATCATTCTCCCATCGTTTAATATCATTCCATTGATTTTATCAAAGACTTCTTTTGGAGTCACTTCTTCGGAGTCACTTGTGCTGGTACGATGACAACGGAACTCAATGCTTCTAAAATTGATTGATTAATTTACTTTTAGTCTATTAGAGGTATGATGAATAGCGTAGTTCTTTTCCCCTTTTTTCGCCCTGTACCGAAGGTACAAGAGCCTATTGGTTGTGTGAAAATGTATGTAACAGGTAGAAATAATGGCCGGAGGCCCCCCAAAGTTACCCCCATTATGGTCCGTCCGTCTGTATGAACGAAAGGATCTCAGAAACGGTAGTAGATAGAGACTTCGTGTTTTTTGCATTCGACTAGGACTGCTCCGGAATTTTACAAGTTTATTTTAAAATTTTGTCCCTCCCCCTTTTCTTCATAAAATCACCCCCAAGGCAAAAAATTTCTTCGGCACAAAAAAAAACAACATACATACTTCAGGGGATTGAACTACGATGGATAAAGAGCCAAGCTTGTTTATTCATCTTACTTCTGTAGAATGGCACTTGACATTATTGAATAATAGGGTTGAGCAAAGTTACAGTCGAACAAGAAGGTTTAGGAAATGCTTCAGAAAATATGACGAAAGCAAAACAGGTTTCAATGAAATCTCCGTATTCACACATATGGAAACGAACAGACGGACATATTTATATCAACTCGACTTTCGTAGCTGAATTTTGAGAGATGAAAAACCTTAGTACGTCTACTTACTTGAGCTAGACAACATTTCTAAACATAGATTTAGAAATTGAGTTTAGCTGATGTTTGTGATTTTCTTTAAATTACAATTTGCCCTATTTTTCCAACGTATGAGACTTGCGTGTGGTCGGATCTACACATTAAAGGCAATAGAAATGCCAAAATATAAGCTTATCATTGACAGTTGAAATGTTTGCAATTTATGAAGATCTGCTTTATTTGGTATAATATGGTAAATTTAGGAAAAAGAAAATTCTGCCATTTTTATAGAGTTTATTTGTACTCCAAACTGATGCCCGTTAATCATAATTGGCCTACCCATTCCTCAGAATAATTATACAATCATATAAAACTACTTGGAAGAAGCAAGACATCCTTTTCTTTTTAAAAATTATTGCGTTATTTTTCCTAGTATTAACTTTTGTTTTCCATTTATAGTAATTTGCTTAGTATTCATTAAGGGTGGGACGTATAACCGAGTCTTGAGGTTATCCAATCAACAGCATAGATCTGTAGTTTTAGGGTATATCAGAAAGGTTTGATTAAGGATTAAAGTGCTTCTAGTATGCCGACGACAACGGTAATGTAATGTGTGCTCATGTTTTTGTTGGAAAATGTCGCCCAGGATTTTTTATTTTTCTTCACAGGGGGCTTATACTATATCAGTGATGTAGGGCATGGAATGACATTTTCTAGTTTTTAATTGCATTATTAGTAGATGATCTAAATTGTTTCTAATTGCTAGGGTTTGTAGCTTCTCATTGCAGCTAGAGCTAATGAAAATTATTATTTCGGAATATATTTTACAATTTAAATGACTTAGTCTATATTTGATCAAAGGTAACAGTTCTTACCCAATGCCTCAAAGCGTATTTCTATTTGTTAAATAATTCTTTTATATGTTCGGCTATCTGTAGTTCGGCAGCGTGATCTAATTTATGGAGCCAATTTGTAGTGTAATAGGCGTAGTAAACTGTTTCCATTTTAAAGCTATTTTAATCTATCTGCAGTCGATTTATTATATTTTCATATTTGATATTTGTCTGTGAATTATATCTTTCCAGTTACAAAGCAACACCACCAACTCTGCTTTCATTTCTGTTTAATAATATATTTACTTTATGTGGTATGCCACGTCTTCTTTTGCCTTTTATATACATTTGAGCAAATTTTGTATATCCTCAATCTTTAAAGCAGGATATAACAAAAATATATACTAAATTCGATTACGACTTGCATTTACTTTGTATGTTGGGAGCATTTGCTTGCAATTGAATTACTTTTGCATCATTAGGTTCAATATTTAACTATATTTCAATAGCAGTGAGTGGAGGTAAAAAGTTGTATTATTTTTTACTATAATATAATATAATCATTAAAAAAATCTGTGCACTATTCAAACGAGCTCACACAAAAAGTTTTTTCTATTTATTATGGCGCTTGACAGCTTATTTCGCTACCAAAAAAATATGTTCATAATCGCTGAAGTAAAGTGTATAAAACTATAATTTATTTACCCAGAAGTGCTGCCGAAAAGTTCCTAAATCTATCATATACAGCTGATTTATTTCCAAGTCTAATCCAACTATACATACACACATATATGCAATTTATTTGCGTTCAATTCATGCATGGCAAAACTTTTCTCATAGACTTCATTAATCAATTTGAAAGTTTGTCACTACTGGAATTAGCAGCACTCAAATGCAGATACATGTACGAGTTGGTATAGAGCTAAATCTCAGAGCGTCTCAAAATTTGCAAAAAAAACATCGTTTTAATGCTTAGGCAAATACCACAAAATTTAATTAAAATTAGCTCAGACGAAAAAGTTCTTCACGAAAGTTTTCCACTTTGGCAATCGGCTTCAAAGGCGTTTTTAAAGTTTTGCAGCACACAAAAAAGCAAAAGTTCTGAAATAAATATCACTAAACCCGGCTGAATTTCTTCAATCAGTCAAACAAACAAACAAGCCCGTACACACAAATTTTCGATTAGTAACAAAGTTAGACGAGGGCGGTGTAATAAGTATTAAGCTGTGGTAATAAAATTTGACACCTTTATCACACACCAGAACTCAGATTGTTTTTCGTTGTTGCTATGCAGTTTTGTTGTAAATCTTTCAACATTCTACGTCATTAATAAAACATTTTTAGCTGTCATTTATAGCAAATAATTTTTGTATATTTATTGGCAAATATGAATAACATTGCATATCGTGCAGCGATTAGATAAACAGATAGATATAAAGTGGGTGTGATATGCCTGAAAGCATGACAAATTAATACCCTGCAGAAAAAAGGAGTAAAGATTAATTTTAGGAAGATATCGAAATATTTTTTCTATATATCTACACTAGTCAGACAAATTGAAGAATATTAAAAAAATTTAAATTTTGATTTTGATGATACTTAACAAAGCATATCTTGGGGAAAAGTGATCGTACAGAAAAGTTATAAAATAAAATTGTAGCTTCAAGAAGAGCTTGGTATGGACGGTTTTCGAGTAATCATCAGAAAAAACTAAAAAAACAATTTTTCCAAATTTTATCATAGAACTCATTATTCAGCTTTAATTTGAGCTATTCGAGTTCCATACAATGATTTGGCGCGGAGTAATCGTTGATCAAAGCAAAAGTGTCCAATGACTTTGACAATCAATTACTCGAGAACTAATGATCGTAGAGACAACTGAAGTAGGGTGTTGAAAACTAAACATTCTCTATAATAAGAACGAGTTATGCCTTGTTGAATATTGCTCAAAAATTTTTAGCGTACTAATCAAAATTTATCGCTGTAGCTCAAAAAGTCAATTTTGATGAAATAAATGCTAAATGTTTCTCACAATGGAGCTTCTTATCTGTTAGTAGTTCGATTTTGAATACAATGCGTGGATTTAATGTGAAGCGCGCTCAAACAAACAAACAAAAATTTGTCTACTATTTTATTATTTAATTAGATACAGTTTAAAAACTATGAGGTTTCTAATTCATTTTAAAAATTGATGTCTTTATACCTTAAATGGAAGCAGACATATAATAAATTTAGTATATCGCTTATATGGGAGAAAGGGCAACGCACTATCTAATTTGAACTGAACTAAATAAAAATACTTCCTAAGAAAAAAGGTCATTTTGGGAAACTAAGACATCAGCATTACCCTAAGCGTAGCGCTGGAGCTCTACCGCAGTGAAGTTACATAAATTTGAATACTCCCGCCAACGACGACGAACTATTATATCCTAAATTAACGTAATTTTAATTTAATTTAGTGATTTTGTCCTTTACAGAAGGTACAAGAGCCTATTGGTTTGGTGCAAATGTAAATAACAGGTAGAAAAAATGGTTGGAGACCCCCTAAAATTGTCGATATAGCCATGTCCTTCTGTCCGTCCGTATGAACGAAAGGATCTCGGAAACGATAATAGATAGAGACTTCATTCTTTATGCATTCGACTAGGACTTTGCCGGAATTTTACGAGTTTATTTTAAAATTTTGCCCCTCCCCTCTCTTCCCTATAAAATCACCATCAAGGATAAAAATTAAGTATACACCTCTCTAAACCAAAATCACAAAACTTCTACAAAATCGGATAATAAATGACGATTTTATAAGCAATTGAATTTGAAAGACCTTTGATACTTCGGCCCTCCCTTTTCTTTCCATACATTAAAAAAAAAGGTTTTATAAGGCACTTATTCGTGTAGTGCTAAGTGGGAGGAGCAAAATAATTTTCGTTAGTATCATTTTTTCTTATTAATTTTCAACCTTTTTGTTTTGCACAACTTGGTCATAAGCTAGGGAAACATTTGTGTTTGTTAGGCAATCTGTACTGGTACAGGGCCTCTCATAGTTGGTTATGCACGACTGTAATTTTCTTACTTGTTGTTTTTTAATTTGACTGAAATAGAGTAACGTTTTGCTAGATTGTAAAGAAATGCTTACAAGGATTCTTTGGTTAATTGAACTATGATCCTCATGCCTAAGATTTGTGAATTCAAGTATATTTCTAATCTAGCTAAGAAACCCAAATATTATCGTTTTCGCCCTCATTTTTGATGAAAAAATAAATGGTTTTCCAAAAAGTCGTAAGTTTATTCCATTTTTCGGAACTGTCGGACTATTTGTCGCTGAGATTTTTAATGATTGAACATAAAAAAAGTCCAATATTGAGTCTCTTATGGTCGGTTAAGTCCAATATTTTAAAAGTTCGTGGACTCAAGTTTCAGAGATTACATGACAACCGCAGGTCCTTAAACTAGATCTTAAAACTCCTAAATGTTTTTTTTTTTTAATTTTCAAAAAGAACATTTTCAACAAAATACAGTCAAACATGAAAAAAAATTCCGAAATATTTTTGACCTATTTTTTTTTTGGGACTATTTTTATTGTTGCTTATTAAAAACAAATTTTTTTAAATATGACTCAATAATCCCATAAAATATCATATTACAAAAAAATATGCCAATATCTCTTTAAATGTCTTCTCTTAGAGGTTTGCTTGAGGTTTGAAACATTGGTCAGAGTGACGGCAAAAAAGTTTCCGGAGAGACAGATTTCAATGCACTTCTCGAGCGGAATTGAACAGCAGAATTTGTCTGCACATTTAATCGCTTGGAAGAAATATTGCGATTTTCGGATGTTAGCGCTGTACCTCGCAAGATTAGATTCTGCTGAATCTTACAAGCTATATTCGGCCTTTCTATGTTCTGCCGAATCATCGTAGTTGTTAATTTTCACTACTTCAGAAATTAAGTGTCTCCCTAGCGTGCTGAAATTTGCGTTTTTCCAAATTATACTAAATTTTATATCCTTTTTTTTGGAGATGAGAAGCAAACGCTCATGAGGAGTGCCATGCATCGCTCAACTCTGTTGATTGCGTTTTTCTCAGGAGCGCATACAATCACAGGGTGTCCAAGTTATATTTTTTTGAAGTGTTGAATGGCAAAGCTCTTGACTTTCCTTATCCTGAGATTTCGTCAAGTTCATTAGCTACAAAGATGACAATCACTGGCTTCACGGTGTTCGATTCTGTCATCATTAAGGGTTTGAATGCAGACAATGATCTGTGGAGAAAGCGTGTCTCACTTCTTACGAATATGTCGGTCCGCTGTAACCAACAGCTTCTTTCTTACCGAAAATTAGGAATAAGTTTGTGCCACTCTGGCACGACCCAGTCATGGTCAGGTCAAAGTAATCTATATTAAACATCAAAAACAACCTCTGATGCAGGTCGGAGGTCGGATAGAGACAACTGCTGATCATCTCCGTTTGGCGGTGTTCATCAGCAGCGCAGCCATTAATGGCTATTTTTGAATTGTGGTCTCCAGTAGAACAGTTTGCGATTCAGCATGAGTTTATTTATAGTCCAAGAACAGATGATGATGCAAATCTCCCTCTTTTGAGGACATTATAGTGACTACAGCAATGTACTTCTGCGTTAAGACTAACAAATAATGATAACGAAATAAAAATGAATCACAATACAGTATAAGGATTCTTCATACATAAACGAAAAGGGTTTCCAGCTTGAATGATTTTAATTCCCTAGTTTTTAATTAAATAAAAATGTGTTGTTCGAACCTCCTCCCACCCAAAATTACATTACATAATACTTGAACGCACCCATAATATTTATATTTATTTGTTTTAATCAATAACAAACTAAAGCTTAGTTAACAATACTTTGGGTTGAAAATGGTTTAAAAAAATTTAAAGAAAAAAATTTATAAATTGACATCATTTTAGCTGCATAAATATAAAACGCTTGCACAGTATGAAAAATACTCATTATACACGCATACTGGTAGTTAGTTATAATCCTGCATACTAATCTAATCTAACTAATCAATCCACCCTCCTACAAAGCCAGACTGTTTGCTTACTATTACAAAAAAAAGAAGTAAAAATTTGCAAAGAATGAAAGCAGCAGAAATGGAAGCAGAATGAAAACTTTTGCCACATAAAGTTAAACATGAACAACAGCGAAATAAATAGCAAACTGCCAAAAGAATAGGCGGCAGCAGGAAGTACTGCCTACTGTAATAAAAATAAGCTGTGCATTAAGGGGTGGAAGGACCTTATACATATATACTATAATGCTAGTAGGTAAAACTTGTTTTGAATTTTGAATTTATGATTGATTTTTTTATAACTTTGGCTGGCAATGTATTTTGTTTACTTTTTTTTTGGTTGTTTTTACTTAGAACTATTAATTTTTACTCACGTGCTAGCAGCATTAAAACTCACCCCACCCGACTTCACTCCATTTCTGTTGTTAGTTACACTTCATTGAACAAACTCCATTTGGCTGTTTTGGAGAACAACTAATTTGTTTATTTGCATAACGCTGCGTATACGCAATAATTTCCAACGAAATATCCTAAATACGAGTTGTGTGTGTTATTGGTTTTGCGGTTATGGCTTTGATTTTACTCTGAATTACGTTTACGCATTCGATTTTTGGGCTTTTGGGCGCCTTTTGGTTTTTGGCAACGGTTTTAATGTTGGCTTTTTATCTAAGCAATTTATTGAATTTCGGTTTCTGCGGTTCCACGGTATTGTTTGGCATTATTTGTGTTGGTCTTGCTTTATATTTTACTTTTTTTTTTACGACTTGCCATTATGTGAATTTCTCGTGTATATGCGTAATTTGACTTGATTCGTTGTGATAACCAGCACCAGTCAATACTTCAGTTTGCCATTCAATCAGTCAGTCAGTCAACGAGGCTGTCTGTAAGTAAGTGAATTTTTTTTTTTTTTATGTGTATTTTCGAGTGCCAGGCATTGTATTGCATACTCTCACAGCACATTTATTTAACGAAGTCCCTGCGGCATTTCTATTTTGCATTAACATTTTGATTAGTGTGTGTGTGTGTGTGGGTGAGAAAGTGCTTTTTTCACTTCAGACATACTTCATGAATTTTTTTTTTTTCGATTCTATTCTGTTCGATTTGATTTTAATACCCTGTAAGCATATTGTAATAGGGTATATTAAGGCTGTTGAAATAAATGTTACAGTCACACGAAGATAGTTTTATTAGGCCCTGTACCGAAGGTACAAGAGCCTATTGGGTTTGTGCAAATGTATGTAACAGGTAGAAATAATGGTCGGAGACCCCCCAAAGTTATACCCATTATGGTCAGAAGCGATAGAGGAGTCGATATAGCCATGTTCGTCTGTCCGTCTGTATGAACGGAAGAATTTTGGAAACGGTAATAGATAGAGACTTCATGTTTTTAGGCCCTGTACCGAAGGTACAAGAGCCTATTGGGTTTGTGCAAATGTATGTAACAGGTAGAAATAATGGTCGGAGACCCCCCAAAGTTACCACCATTATGGTCAGGAATGAAAGAGGAGTCGATATAGCCATGTCCGTCTGTCCGTCTGTCCGTAATAAATGGCGATTTTATAAGCAATTGAATTTGAACAACCCCCCTTTTCTTTTCATTCATATTCGCGCAGTGAGAAGTGGTCACGTGTTTGGTCATAAGCTCGGAAAACATTTAATATGTTTGTTAGGCGACCTGAACTGGTACAGGGCCTCTTACAGTCGGTTACGCCCGACTGTATTTCCTTACTTGTTTGCATTCGAGTAGGACTGCTCCGGAATTTTACAAGCACAAACACCTCCGCTTTCTCAAAATTACTCTACAAAGTGACCCATTTCTATAAAGTAGAACTTTTAGTGAGGCTCTTCAAATATCTAATTGCCTTCCAAAGCTTAAAATCAAGGTCGGCTGTAAATGATTCAAGAATTTACTGTGTTGGCTGCTTTGTTTTGGATTTCTCACAACCTTCTACTCAAATCCTTAGACGCCTTCTTTTCTTGACTTATTTGCCAACTTTTCCGTAGCTCAGAGTAAAAATTCAGCAGGTCAGATATTTTTCGGGAGTCCGTAGGCCAGTATGTTAACTTATCGCTAGATTGAGTTGAGTACCTATTATTAGTTATGCCTTATGGACTTTACTGCTCTTTGGATTCATAGACCTTGATTCCCACCATTGGTGCTTGGCGTTGTAGTCTCCAATAAAAATAAAGTGCTTACCTATACCAGGAAACAGCATATTTTTCAGCTTGAAAGCATATCTTGGTGAAACACTTAGAATTGAATAATAACTGAAACTCAATCAATGCAGTTAAATATTCTATGTATTAACCTTTTTATTGTTATAAGACAGATCTCTAATTAATATTTAATTAAACAAAAATTAAGAAAAAATATTTTTTAATGTGTAGAGAAAAATTAATTGAAAAAACTTTGAATACCATTGAAGTGAAGAAGAACGGAGACACGTGTTTCAATATCCACTACGACATCTGTATAAAAAATTAAGTTTTAATTCGTTTTAATAAAGATTTTGTGAATATATCGAACTGACGAAAAAGGAGGAATAGACTTCATAAATAAAATATTCAGACGTGCTCCCGTTTGAATTTACTTTTGCGATTTCAGTAAAATATTAAACAGAATTATTAGATTTCATTGTGTTTGTGGTCAATGTCAGTGCAAATTTGTATAGGTTTGATATGATTTGATATGATTCAAAGATAATATGATATGAAATCGCTAAACGCAAAAGTAAGTGAAAATGGGAGCATGAATGATTATCTTCGAAATTGTCCTGTCCGTCTGTCTGTCTATTGTTATTTAGTGTGAAAGTATGATAAACAAGATCTCCGAAGGTCTAAAAGCTAGGGCACTTAAAGTACGTCTTTAAATAATTCCTTTTCCATACGCAGTTGTAATGCTCATACTTAATTTTTTTTATTATTTATTTATTACTAAATTATTTTTTGTATGTAAATTGCGGAAGGAGGCGATGCAAGCCCAATAAATTATATATATAGTCTTGATAAAAGGCAAAAGTCGTGTCGATATATAGTTATGTCTTTCCGTCTGTCTATCGTGAAGAACGAGCATATGTAGATTATAGTAGAAAGAGCGATTAAGTTCGGACATTTAGTCTCTCATATATCATATTTAGTTAACTATTATCTAATAAACGTGCCAATCTCTCTCTAAGATGTAGCTCCTATGCAAATATGTTTCCTCTTCTTGGGTTTTTGTATAAAAAGTTTTTTGTAAGTCTAGCTCGAAGTGCCAAATTTGGTATATCTTAGTTTAACGCTAACAAAATATTCTACACCAGACTCCAGTTGGTTATATATTCTATACCACTTTATGCTTCAAATTGGGTAAAAAGAATCTCGAGGTGGAGCACATTCGACCGAATCTTATTATTATCATTAAATCAAATTTAAAATAGAAATTTTTTCCTACCAGAATTTCGGCCATTTTGTCTATAGAACTTGACCATCTTGTGGCGGGTGGTTGGAGAGTATATATCAACTTTGACTGTACTACTTTATAGTCACAAATTCTCCAAGCCTTTTAAGCCTATAAAAAATACCAAATATAAGAACTAAGCTTACAACGATTGTCTTAGAGGCACCGAATGGGACATTTGTAGAGGTATTATGTTTAACTTTAAAGGACCTGCTGATAACTCAATCGACTTATTCTGAAGTACCAACGGTTTGAGTGAAGCCAAAATGATGTTACGAAATAGCATTCTGTACAACTCGAAATGTCAGCATGCTACTATGAAAACTTTATTCAAATAATTTAAAGAAAATAGATAGCAAAGGTATTGGTCTGGAAGACCCAACAAACTTCACTGGCTTACCAGGTTTCAGAACCACCAAAATCCATCATATCCATTGGAAGAAAAAGTCATAAATGCCTGTCATGCCATTATTGAAAAGTAAAATTAAGAATACAAATCATATTTTTGGAAGCGATTTAGTAACTCTAGCATCCTCACTAACGTAGTCAAGCATTTGGATCGACTTTTAATTTGAAGACGTACTTCATTTGGAGTTATGGGAGAGATGTTTTTAGGAGCTCTGTTTCTAAGAAGAATGTATGAGACAGACAAAATATTTGACTGACTTATTTAATGAACGTTCAATTGATGTAAGGCTTATTTAAGAAAAGTATTGCTGATAACTTTCAAACAAAACTCTTCTTCAAGACGTTCGTTTCTCCGAGTACATTTACCAATTACGACAGCTCAACTGATCATGCAAACTGTTCGCCTGTCCATAACTTGATGTACTGACATTACGTATTGAAATATACTTTAAAGCTGCACTGATTCTATTTTTTGTGATGATTTTTTCACATCATTTGGTTTGATATGCTAAAATTACTTTAGTTAAGTCATTATGGTCTCAGTGTGCCGTGATTTGCTCAGTAGTATGTGTGTAGTTCTTTCTATATGGAGTACAATGAGCATTCTGAGCAACTAAAAACGCTCGAAGACAATGACTAGGCATGATTTGTGAATTCAACCTTCTGCTTGTAGTTTGTCAATGGCTTAGTATTTTTAAAATAAGTTTGAGTTGCTACCTTTACTATTCGAACATCATATGATATCACTTAAATTGCTAACGACCAGCATCATTAGGGTTGCGTGCATGAGTTTGAAAGCCAATACAAAAGGTATGAACGCCAGACAGACGGACAGAAATCAGAAGGTTGGCGCAACAATTCGACAGGAGCTACTATTTGGTCTCTGATGTAATGCGATGAAATGCTTTTCATAAAATATTATCATATGGCGGTTAACCAAAGAGAGGAACTATGTACTTTAAAACTGCTTCGAAGCAAGTCTCGGCACCGTCTCTCATTCTGTCATTTTGTAAGCTTAAAAGGCTTACATTTAGTCTTATAAAGTATGATATAGATGTTAACTAAAATTTTTTAAGAGACTATAAGCTCCAGTGGGCACATCTTGAAATACTCGTAGATTTAAGCCGACAAATATAAAGTTATTTCATAGCTTATAACATCGAACTACAGTATTCTTGTCTAAAAATTTACTCGATTCACAAAATTCTATTCGCTAAAATTAATAAAATTTGTTTTATTAAAATACTTCACATGAAGTATTTAAATATTTCTCTGCAGCTGAATCTAAAATTTTTTCATATTTTTTCTTTGCTGTATTTTATCTGCTACGCTTTTAGTTATATTTTGATTTGTTTGCTATTAAATGGCACAATTTGACTGGCTACGATGCGTACTAAAGCTACTTCAGATCAATGGAAACTGACCCCAGGGGAGAATTAGTAGCATAATAGCAAAAATGTGTGCATTGAAATGCTATGTGCGATTCATTTTTTCTTTTCAGATAAAATAAAAAAATTGAGACGAGAAAATGGCATTGGTGAGTCTATGTATTCTATTTGTTATATCAACAGTAGACAGAAGGCAGTTTCATAGACTCGACATATGCTGCTGAGCAAGAATATATTTTGCATATATATTCATAAAGCAAATTTAAGTGCTTAGAATACCAAATATTAAATCAAATTTTCAAAGAGGTTTGCTATAAAATATTTGCGTCAAGGTGATAAAATTATATTACTGTGAAGCATATATTAAAATTTTAAAGGTACATTTTGGCGATTTCCAGAAATTGGAAATGTCTTTTCTTATTTATATAAATGAACTTGTTAAGATAGTATGTTGGTTTGTACCGCTTCAACTCTAATAAAACAAATATATAAAAAAACTGTTGATGGGTCAACTGGATAGGCATATGGTCGGACCAGATTTTCTCAGCGTCCGAAAAATCATCAACCATTTCTAAAATTTACATTTACAGATGAATACATTGTACTAAGAGTCACTTTTAGTTCTTCCATTAGTTCGTTATTATCACAAAAGGCTAAAAACTCATTGCCATTTCTACTAAAAGTGCTGTCTTCCGACTGTCTAGTCTCTATAGCTATTGCAGACAGATGTGGTTTACAATCAGCTGTCTCTTGTTGTTCTATATTTGACTTATGACTTATACCAAGAATTGGCCTTTTTAATTGCAACAGCAAGTTAAGTCTTTCTCTGTATGTACTTTCTTCTACCGTCAAATTGTTACTCAGTGATTATCATTCGCATTCATTGTCTTTAAGTGGCAGTTATCTTCTTAGAAATATGTTCTCAATTATTTTGGAGAACACTAAAAGGAAGGCTTATCGTTCTGTATTAATTAACTGCAGTTTCTGGTTTGTACGGCTTCGACAGCATTATAATTTGCGCACATTTTCACCGAAATGGAAAATTATTGAATCTTAATAAAGAGTTTCACTATTAATAATCTCTTTATCATCGACATTTGCATTAGAATGCTCAGCGTAGATTTGTTGGTCTGCATTATTGTAATTTTGAGTCGGAGGAGCAATGTTTGGCAATGTATTGTGTGATATATGTTGTTGACTCATTGGTATTGTGCTGCGGTGTGTTTTCAACAATAACTGTCAGTAAATCCTACATTCTTTGTAATTCGCAGTGTAGACATTTTGCAAGAGCATCTTTAGATTTAGTGCATTTGGTAGTAGGTTGGTTCAGCCCGCATTTTGCGTATATAAATGTTCTTTTGAGCGAAGATTTGGGCGCGACATCATTGTGTAATGTCATTAAATTTTGTTGGAGGTTTATATATTAGCAACGCAGTGCAAAGCCCTTTTAGATCAAATTGCTCTTTGCTGCTGCTTTTTAGTTCAAGGTCACAAAAAAAAAATATATATATAGGCATATGTAGATTTTCTTTTAGCGTTTACTATATTTCATACATCGTAAACCCTAAACCATTCAGTTCACTTTTTATGCACGATAACGACGTCGATATATGAACAAATCGTCGATATATAACAAATCTCGTATATTTGAACACTCCTCTCCATTTGGATTAATTGACTTTATATTACTTCGTAAAAAGAGAGAGAGAGAAAGAAAGAGGGAAAGAAAATCATGTCTGCTTTGCTTACTTGAAACACTGCTGCAGCTAGCTTTGCTATGCTTTGACTTGAATGTGTGTGTGTTGACACTGAATCAGTGATAAGAACGCAATAAATCACAAACAGTGCTAATATTTGGACAACGACTCACACTGCTACAGCTAGCTTTGCTATAATATCATTTATATAATTTTTCTGGATGTCCCAAAATATATGCCTGTAATTCTTTATTAATAACAACGATTCTTTATTATTTTTTAGCTTTTATTCAGAATAAAGTGCATAGCGACTATGGACTATTTTAACTAGCACATTGGGCAAAAAGCAACCATGGCTTCGTAACTTTTCCATGATGACTTTGCATATATCTATATGACTGAACTTTGTAGAAGCTGCATTGTATCTCCTTCTTTAATTCATGGGTGGATGTGGACTGGTTGACAAAGAACTTTGACTTTATATCACTGATCACCGAAGCGAGAGAGTAAACAATCAAGAAATGTGTTGGATAATTTTTTGAACTGTTGGCATCTCCAACCGATTTGTTGAAACCAAATATCGTCCACATCAATATCATCCAATTTATGAAGCAAGAAGTCGATTATCATGTCCAGTTATCGGACACCAGTAACAGTAGCGAATCCTTGATTTGCGCTTAAAGACCAGCGTGTTAAACTCGGTCAAAGGCTTTCTGCACGTTCACAAAAACTCCATTGCAGTACTAATTTTTATCAAACCGATGTTTTCAATAAAAATTTCTACTTACGTGAATTTTGGATCAACTTTTATAAAATTGTAAAAAATATAATTTTTATTGCAAATTATTTTACGTATTCCTTAACTAACCAAAGTTTTAGAATAGAACTTAATATTGTTTTTTCTATTAGTAAAAATTACTCCCTGACAAGAAAGTATTGGTCCCTGCCTAACTACTCTCTCCCTCATTTCCTGGTTGGTGACACTGTTCTTATTTTTTATGGCAATTTTTAAAGCAATCTGTCAACCATGAGTAATGAAAATATTGATCAACGTATTTGTGTTAAATTTAGTTGCGAACGAAGGAAGGAGGGCAATCGAAGATATGCCTTGTTCTGAAAGGCTTTCAATGTCTGGGACCGACGATAAAGTCGAGGAAATCTTTGCGAAAAATAAAAGTGTGAGCTATAGAGTGATCGGTCATGCATTAGAGATATCACACGAGAACGTATGTACGATTATACACATTAGAGACATTGTTCCTAAAGAACTGAAAAAAGGTATCGAGAGCGAGTAGTTGAAGACACGCTGGATCAGGCCAGTTCGAATCGTACCTTCATGGAAGGCATTATTACTAGCGACGAGAATTTTATTCTTTCTATTATCTTACTAAAAATCTGTGCGAATTGAATCGAATTAACTCTAAAATAACGAGGTAATATGAGGAAATGTTTCACTACTTTATCTCTAAAAATTAATAAAGATTGAAATTGATCGATCGTGTGGATCGCTTCTTAGACATTTACTTCTTATAGTTTTTGGTTTTATAAAAATAAAATTTAGCATCCTTTCTTAAATGGCTTTCAACCGTTGTTCGGTCATGGTCGCATTCAGGAAGGCGTGCCAGCTAATGTAGTCTTGTGCGCTCTGGAGCCAGTTGTTTTGAATGACAAGTACAGAGAGATCTCTCCATGCCTGGTCATTCCAATGCGTGTCCAGTCGAACTTTATCGCTTTGTCTTTTTATCAAGTTTTGGAACAGGCGTACTGGAGCTTTTCCTTCCATTCGAATGAGGTGACCATCCCAGTACACCCGCTGGATTTTTATACGCTGGACTATGTCATCCTCACCGATTAGCTCGTACAGCTCGCCGACTCTAATAGGACCAAAAATTCTTGCGGAGAATCTTCCTCTCAAAGACTTCCAACGACGTTTCGGTTGACTCAATAACGGTCCATGCCTCTGCGCCATACAGTAGGACTGGTAGTAGCAGCGTCTTCTAGATCTTGATTTTCGTCTTTCGAGGGAGGGTGAGGGTTTTACTTCTGCTTGCTCAGCCAAACAGTTTTTTTTGCAAGCGCAGTTCTTCGTCTGATCTTCAGAATGACGTTGTTGCTGCTTGTTATCTCTGTCCCAAGATAGACGAAGTTTTCTACAACATGGAAGTTTAAATTCTCCATCTTCACTGACCGTCGAAGTCGCGATGATGGTGTGCGAGAAGATGTTTTGGGTGTACGCGAGCAGTATCACTTCCTTTTGGAAGATCGAGTCCGACATATTCTGTATGTAAGGGCACTGGCGTAAGATTATTCCATCAGAAGATTGAAAAAATCGCACTACAGCGTATCATTCAGCACACACCTTAATGATATTTTTAAAATCTTGGTATTTTGAGGTGGTAAGTGTTCCTAGGGTATAGTGTACATTAAGGTCTATTATCAAAGGAAACCACACCGAATATACTTGTCAAAATATGACTCCAAGCTCAGAAGTTACGAGCTTCCAGTATAAGCCGAAATATAACCAGACACCCTTAAAACGCTTTTCCGGCAATTTTTAGATCGAAAAGACAAAAGTTAAAAAGTCGGAAATCAAGAAGCATTTACTTCATTTTTTTAATGAAGTTAATTTGCAGTTTTTCAATTTCTTTTTGCAAATGTATGTCTATTAAAAGTATATAAAAAAAATGGCTACTGCTGAGCATGGTTAATGCTTTTCAAAACTAATTGCATTTAAATTGCAATATTTCATGTCAATAATTGTGTACTACAATGCCGCATAAAAATGCTGATAAAAAATCACGCAGATTTTCAGCAAATGACAGTAAAAGCCATCAGTGTCGACAAAAGGAACTAAAGGATGCTTACAGGCGTTCATGGAAGTTGAACATAAACAACAGCAACAGCAGCAGCAGCAACATGAAACAGCAGAAAAATGTTTTCTTGCTGCTGCCTGAAGCAACTATTTTCGTTAGTTTGGCATGACGTTGTCGCATTTCATAGTCAGGACTACTTCGACTACGACTACAAAATCAGCTGTTCTATGTTTCTTGAATTGTTCAGCATTATTTCACAACCCACACAAATTGCTCTTGCATGCCGAGCACGCTTCAAAATGGAACGCTGAACGTGTACAATAGAAAATTTTATAGTTTTCGCGTGAACAGCAGCCGCAGACACGCCACAACAATTGGCACAAAACTCACTTAACAATGCTGCAGGCATATTCAACAAACAACATCCCGAACAGACATACATCCTCAACAACAAACTATAAAATTTGTCGCATTTCGTTAAATTTCAAATAAGTGAAGTGTGTATGTGCAACATTGTTCTTATTGCATGTCCTTGCTGCTTAGTTATTGCCTTTCATGTTTCAGTTCAGTTTTCAATGCGAAGATTTTAATGCAGAGATTTTGCTACAGGTTGATAAGGCTGCTTTCTTAAAGATGTTTTATGGTAGGATATGCATTATTATACACTATACAAAGGAGCAAAAGTATTTGATGCAGTGCTTTTGAGTGAATGTGTCCGTCTGACTATCCTTCGTATGTGTGTGTCTAACTATATCTCGTTTATGTCATCAAATATGTAGTTTAAGTCTCCTTCCATAGATACACAAATAAAGTTTATAGCAAAAATAGTTTAACACGCCCACTACGCCTCCCAAGAGCATATTGAGTGTGAGCTTTCTATTGTGGTTGCTGCTTTAATTGCACAAAATGTCATCGGTTAGTTAAAAAAGTTTTTGTTTAGCAGCAACTCATATTGGCAGCGTATCTGTAAGTCGTAACCACACAACTGCAGCACTCTAACTTTTTTATATATATTTATTTTTTATTTATATTTTTTTTTTAGTAGTAGTATAGCAGCTGAAAAGCTTAGTTTTGAATACTTCCCTTATTTTATTTATTTAAGGATTTTTCATTTGTTGTTTGTTCTATTCTGTTCTATGCTATTCTGTGCTATTTTACTTGGCTCCTATTCGACTTGGTTTGGTTTGGTTTTGTTTACTTTACGTGTCGCAAATAAGCTGAAAATGTTCCCAGTTCTGGCATTCTGCTGCAATACACTTAATCTAAGTTGCAGCTTCTGCTCATCTTTCTATTGTTTATCTGCTATTTCAGTGAATTGAAAGCGGTGCGGTACGTCGGTCGCGTTCCCTTGTTCTAAAGTAGCATAATACATATTTGTTTAGTAGCGTTTTTTTTTTTGTTTTGCCAGAAGCATTCAAACAAATGACTTTGGAAAGTATATGAACGCGATTTGAAATGTTCTGCAATTTAAAGTATTTTGCACAGGAGAGCAGATAAAAATTTGTAGGAGTTTGTTTCCATTAAGGAATACAAAAGTACTTGAGATTCCTGCAATATCGACCTCGGTCATGCATATTATAATGTAAATTGGCAAGTGGAGCACTTAATACTGAAGCAGATAAGCATGGATTCGAGCAAGAATTTATTTCAATGTAGATTATTTATATCTGTTTTGTATAGTTGTCTACTTTGATTTAAGATGTTGCAATTGAAAAGTTTTTCAAAGATTTTATATTTTAGATAGCCTTGAGTATGCAATTAATATAATGGGACTTCACACTTAGTTTGAATAGTATTTTATTTTTGTTACGTAGTTTGTATCGCATGCTTTTTGGTTTGATCCTGAATAAATATAGCTCATCAATAATTTAAGGTTATCAAAATGGTGGCGTTTGATTAGTCTAATAGGACTTGCTTGCGCCGAAGTTCTGGCCGGGCCATTTTGGTGGCAGTCGGCTAGAATAGAAACATTCACCTGAGCAATATTAAGTTCTCTATGTAGGGTGGAGTTTCGAAGGTATCAAGGACAGCCTGTGTTTTTAATCCTGGAATTAATTTAATATTCGAATGTGAATATTCTTCATTTTAGCTCAGGCCTCCAGTAGCAACAGATACTTCTGTTGGCTATCTGCATGCTACTACACTATTGCAAGCACTCTCTTCAAGATATAATCTTAATGTTAGGCCAAAGAACTTACAACTACGTTTTCCTGGAATTACCTTCCACCTAACTTTCATAAAATTTTAGTTCGTGTCGATTGGGGAGTTGTATAAGGAAGCTGCTGAGTCGAGTTAAAATGATATAAAAATATTTCGCCTGCAACATACACTTAAAATTTTTCGTATGGCAAAATATGAAGAATTATTTTGTCGTCTAATCCTTAAATCAGATCCGTTTATAGCGGGACAGCGAATATAACCACCTAGGCATAAGGCAGTTTTAAATAAATCTGTTTTTCATCTGTTAGAATAATATATAACACTATACTACAAACTATAATAAAATATTATAAGGCTTTCATTATTTATTATGAGGATGTGTATGGATATGAGTATACAATGGCCTCTATATGACATAGTGATACGATTTTATTGAAACTTTCCAGATCGGACAAAAACTTCATTGAATGGTCAGATGCTTAAAATGAATAAAGTTTCTTCAAAATTAACAAAGTTATGATAACACAGGGCCACATAATGAAATTGAGGTGGACCTTCTCTGAGTCAAGTGGATCTTAATGTTTTTGGGGTCGCTGAATACGATCCCGGTGTCCACATTACCCCATCAGGTCGAAATCAAGGTCAAATAAAGGTCAAGCATCTAAATTTGACTGATAGAATTTTTTTGACCCTAGATTCTAAAAGAGCGGAAAATTTTACGTCCAAATAAGTCTTGACCTATTTTTGACCCGACCTTTAAAGGTCATTCGGAGGTCATTTTGCGGTCAAATCCTTGTTGATTGACCTTTATTTGACCTTGATGTTGACCTGATGGGGAAATGTGGACACCGGGATCGTATTCAGCGACCCCAAAAACATTAAGATCCACTTGACTCAGAGAAGGTCCACCTCAATTTCATTTTGTGACCCTGTGTAATTTGGTCCGATTGTTTCTATAGGAGCTATAGAAAATAATCGTAAGATTTGGCTAGTTTTAACAATATATATTTCCAATATTTTTATAGATTTTTGATAAAAATTTCATAACTATATCTCTACTAGAAGTATTTTTGGCCGCTCGCTCCATACAAACTCGACCACTGTGCAGCAGTCTCTTTGCTCGCATTTAGATCTGTGGAATATGCATATCTCGTCTGCATATTAAAAAGAAATGTTCCGAGAACATTGCCCTGAAGAAGTCCTATGCTAACAGAGAATATTGGACAGTTATGCGAACTATAACCAAGTACTGATGCCCTTCCTGGTATGAATTTAGGGGGATTCAAAATAGGACAGACAAGCAGACCGAAATGCCATACCATGTCAAAGGCTTGTTGTATATCGACAAATAAAGCTTTACAATGTTTATTTTTATAAAAAGCGTGTCAAGAGCGGAAACCGAACTGGTGAACTGGCAATAAACTTTTAGAGTCCGCAAGACGAGTTAATCTGAATCGCACATAGCTTGGAGAGTGAAGGAAAAAGGCTTATTGGCCGATATGACTCAGTATTGCTTTCTTGTTTTACAAGATTAACGGATCAGTGTTAGCATAGTGGTTTTCCAGGCCGCTGGAAAGTCTTGTATTCTTTTGATAGCATTGGAAAGAATAAACGAAAAATAGAAGAGCATTTATTGTATTTTTAACCATAAAAATGTCGGACACTGTCAGTGTAAAGGGAGCGCTAGATGGAGATTCCAAAAAAGCCTATGTGTAGCTTGAACGACATTAGTTGAACCAGATTGTATGACTTCATGCGCTCGGCGAGGTGTTGTGCGTAGTCGAGAAACTTTTCACAATTAGAACTTAGTATTATCTTTATTTGTGCCCATATTAACAAAAGCATGTTGTCAAAAAATTTGGTTCGACCGATTTGGTTGAACGAAAAAGATGAGTATTATTCTGAAAAAAACGTGAGGTACACGATAAATGAAAAATATGGCACTAGCAGTCCACAACTGGCTCCGGCCTGGTGCTTCTATATGCATTCCAGTATTCCCAATAGATAATTTGGAACATCCAAGTAACAGATCAAGATAAGTCAGCTACTTCCAATTGGCTCCAGTAAGACATGCGCAGCTACAAATGGTTACCATTCAGTTATCACACAGCAAAGATAATCTCCTCATCTCTTCTTTACCTTTACCCACCTCTACAACACCCCTGGTCTACAATGGACTTTCAGCACCTTTTTAGCAGCCTATTCTCAAGCTTGCGTCAGACAGGATGGAAAAAGAACGATTTTTGTCACCTGGAACGAAACTTGTTACTTTTTGAAAGTCACTAGAAATTACGCTGCCCTTTTTCTCAATAAAGTGCACTCTGCTGCCCTTAATGTATCCGAAGAAATCATACCCCCGTATTTCAGACCGCAAGCGAGGATTCACCCAGCTACTGAAGTGCTTCTACTAATTAAGAGGATACTCAGAAGAGATTATATTCGCACGCGCAACCCTGATGTGCATAGAGTCTACCGAAGAGTATCAAACAAGTTCAAAAAACTGCGTATTAGGCAAAAACAACAGGATACTGACCTATTTCTAGAAAAGATCACTTCGAACGAGAATACGAACTATTCCCCTTAAGAAACAGGCCTAAGTCCGGAAAGAGCCCGTCATTCATTGACTCATATCGACCGTTCAGTCTGCTGTCATCCATTGAGAAGCTAAACAAGATCTAAATTACGGCTAAGTATTTTACTATTGTGTCTCAAGGAGTATTAATATTGCTTAGTTGTAAACAAGTACGCCTTTCGTTGTAGATGGAAAAATATTGATTGTTTTTTTTTTTTTTGGGTAAACTAAAATATTTCATTTATTAAAATATAATTCGATTTCCACGAGTCTGAATAACGTTTGCAGCTAGTTTTTATGAGCTCAACTCTGGAGCATTGTCAGCCAATACTGCCTTTAGGCATTTTTTATTTCTGTTGCAACTTAAAGAAGGACATTTCTGCTTAGCAGTAGAGTATACTGTTGAATTTTCTTTCAGTGTAGGAACGATTGGCTATTTAAAATTTTATTTAAATTCCTGAAGGGAGAAAAACTTTTTTCCAATATTGAAATCGATTCAGTTTTTCATAGTTAAATTGCTATTGGTTTGCTATTGGTTTGTGTGCGGCACGAAATCCTTTCTTTGGAATGCTTAAGTTCCTAGCAGTTGAGAAATGCCATGTAGCCCCTGATTTAAATGGGATATTTTGATACTGTTTAAATGACGGCCTTAAATGTTATTATTATTTCTGCTAGTTAGATGCTGTAGGTCATTAGCAAACATTTGTCGCTTATTTTCGGTGTGAGTACCAACGATTACAATGAGTGTCAGATAGGATTGGAGACGAATAGTTCTCTTGAATGACCTTAACTAGAATAATTACATTATCGAGTGGCTGTATTCGACTTTAGCCATATTTCAGTTAACAGAGAAAATAGAATAATTTATCTCATTTACCAGAGACACCTCTGGAATTCCTTGTGACAGCATTTAAAGTATTTTCCATAATAATAAGATCTAACACGGTAAATTAGTGATGACCGCAAATTGTTCGAACTTAGATTAACAATTTTTAAAAATTTTATTTATTATTTATTTATTTGTTGACTAATTATAAAATACAAAAACTGTTGTCAAAAAAAAAAAAAAAATGTAATTCATTTAAAAGTTATTTGGTTTGATTTCCTGAATGTTGCCATAATTTTTGTGCATTTTCTATGGTTTATGCCAAAAAATAATGCTTAGTCAGCACAGTTGATTGGGGCATAGCATAAGACCAATAATTTGAAACAATCGACAGTCCTCGGTTCGTAACATATTTTCAAAATTTCAAATTATTTAAAGTTGTTCTTGAAATGTGTGAAATCTTTTTGTGAGGGATGCTCTAGCATAATTTAGTGGTAGGTTCGTATGGAGTTATATTAAAAAGCATAGAAGAAATGTTGATAAACATGCGTCTAATAGCTCAACTAATTAAGTTTTTCATACAAAATTACCTGTAAAGAAGCCACTACTATAACGTTTTTCAAGCAGATATTAACTTAACTGAAGAAGTTTTTCATAGAAAATACAAAAGTGGATAAACATTTAGAACTATTGGTTGTCATCAGTTTTTAATACATGTGCAAAATTTCAATTTATTCAGTCTTAACAAAGTTTGTGTTATTTGACTTGAAATATTTTGTTTCATCGAATATTACCCAGTCGAGCTATAGTAGAATAAAAAATAAAATATCAAAATGTGTGAAACAAAGCGAAGGATTGAAGCATAAAGTATATTCCTGCATTAACAGGACAAAGAAACGAGTCAGTTTAGTCATATCTATCCGTGCGTCTGCCCGTTCGCTGCCTGTATGACTGTGAGTTAGTTGTTTTAATTAGCGAAAACTTCGACAAACTATACAAACTATTGCAAAAGTATCTTCATATTGCATAACTCGCAAACCTTTTTCTAGGGTGAAGAAAATACAACTTGATTGTGATGAAATGTACTTGAAACATTCAATACAAAGTATGCCGTTTGTTGGCTCAACAGAAAAATTCTTTGTAAAGTAGAGGAAAGACCTGCTATTAATAAATACTATGTGCAGGATCGTCCTTTTGTTATTGAATCCAGGTGTTTGAATTAAGCTAGAACTGGACAATAATAACTTTCGAGAGTCTTAATCGCGAGTAGTAGAAAAAAATAAATAAATAATTGATAAATCATGCAAATATGTTTGCTCGATTTAATAATATAAACATTTTAAAAACATGCCGCTCTGTGATAAATAGTTTTCCTTAAGCTCATATGGTTATTCGTTCGTAATGAATGGGGGTTAAACTCTGAAACGGATAAACCGATTTTGAAAAGGATTTCATTGAAAATAATGTTATTTCGGAAACTGGAAAAATTTGCGATGAGATGTTAAAAATGTTTCACCAAGGATGAGACACTTAAGGATGAGATACATACTAAAGGTTGTTGGGGTACATATGAAACGCAAGGGGTAACACCGAGTATGTTAGATGTGAATCTCCTGTATTTTCGATTTTATTTCTGTTTTTTTTTTTTTTTTTTTTTTGGATTGTGCGAGTGCAATGCTGCAAGGCAGCAGCTAGCGTTTAAATTAAAGCTTGCTACTGAAAAAAAAAATGTTTTTTCAACATTTCTTTTGCAGATACATGTAATAGCGTTCATCTAAAAAGTTAATTAACGTCCTTCGAACATTTTTAAAAGTGCAATACATATTGCCTTGCGGGTCGCATTTTATTTGTGTAGGTGTTATGACTGTAGAAAAAGTTGCACTAACGTCTGCCGTACCTTACTCCGTAAAAAAGAGAGCAGCTAATATATATGGTAATATATTCTTTTCTTTCATACATTTTTTTTTATCTAAGAAAAAATTTTAATGGCAATAGGGAGCTTGTCTCTAGGAATGAACTTGTATTGGGAATGAACACAAATGAAACAAGTAAGGAAATTTCAGTAGGGCGTAACCGACTGTAAGAGGCCCTGTACCAGTTCAGGTCACCTAACAAGAACATTAAATGTTTCCCGAGCATATGACCAAACACATGACCAGTGAGAACTGCGCGAATATGAATGAAAAGAAAAGGGGGATCGTTCAAACTCAATTGCTTATAAAATCGTCATTTATTATCCGATTTTGATGAACTTTTTTGATTTTAGCTAAGAGGGACGTTTTCTCTATACTGGTATACTCAACTTTTTTTGTGCCAAAGAAATTTTTAGACTTGGTGGTGATTTTATGGGGAAGGGCGGAGAGGTGCAAAATTTAACAATAAACTTGTAAAATTCCGGAGCAGTCCTAATCGAATGCAAAAAACACGAAGTCTCTATCTATTACCGTTTCCGAGATCCTTTCGTTCATACAGACGGACAGACAGACAGACGTCCTGGAGCTTTTGGTATCGAAATAATTTGCATTGTACAAAGCACTTGTGTAACTTGTGCTCGGATTTATTGATTCAAGTCGTTCTCATTTTATGAAAGCATTCACAAATGTGCTGGCACATGATTTGTGTATTTGATAGACTTGCCCAATAAGTTCAATCATAAAGTCGACGCCAATCATGTGGTTATTATATTCTTATATTCTATTGAGATTATCAAATTAAATAGTTTTTTTGTTCGTTTAACAATACGCGATTATTTAGTTTTTGTGCATATTGCATACTGAAAGCGCTTTATGCCTGCGTGTGTCAATGCCAGCAGAATTGCTTTATTATCATTTAATATTAATAGGAATATTTCAATATATCAAAAAAAAAAAAAAAAAAATGATTCCACGCATTCGTAGGCTTACTAGCAATGCAAGCAACGTTTACTAGTTTTCAAAATATATATTTTAAGATTTTTTTAAATACCTGCATTGCAATACCTTTCAAAATTGTAGCAGGAAACAAGCGAATTACACAACATGAATAGTTTCACTCCCCATATATGCGGTTTATCTATCATAAATTGATGAAGAAAGTATTTCATATTAGTTGCGCAGCTTGGTTGGGGCATCGGCACGAAAAGAAACTTCTCATTCCCCAAAAAGTCGCAACCCCATTCATGTTTGGCGAGCAATTTACTGTTGAAATGCAAAAAACCTAATCTTTGCTCAAATCGATTCCATGCCATTGTTTATTGAATTGTTTTGAATGCATATTCACTCCATTATGAACGGTTGCCAATATATTGACGAATTTTAAAATTGGTTGTAGAAAAGGATGTATGTAGATATTCATTTGCTGAAGAATATGTTCAATGATGGTATTGTCCAAAAAAGTATTCAAAATATTTATTGTATACGGCATATCAAGTTCATTAAAATGTTCCCACAGTTCGGGATCACAAAATGCAAAGGCACATTCATATTTTTTATTAGTTTTGGATTTATATCCGAAACAGATACAATCATTATCTGCTACTACCTTCTCCGTTTGTTTCACCATCGAAGTCCATTAATAGGATTTTTTCTAACTCTTCATCAGATGGCGATAATAAGTTATGACGTTCCATTTCTACTAAGAGCAAATGTTGTCTTAAAATTGCAGGTGCACAAGATATAATTTCAAACTTAACAAATTGTATTCCCTTTTCGACGTAAGACCACTCTTCCAGTTGGTCTACCCAGTGAAACAAGTAAAAAGCTTGTTGTTTGAATAAAACAACGTTTGGATTCCGAATATTCTGAAAAACACCTGAAGTAAAAAATAAAAATACAAAAATTTACCAAAATGAAACCGCCATAGGATAAAATGAACTTCTACAGGAGGGTTTTGTGAGGTAGAGACGATACAAACTGCCAAATAAAAAATTTTAAAAGCAGAAAATAATTTTTTTTAAGTATATATCAAGTGATTCGTTTGCCCCATATGAATATCGAGATAAACTTCCTCCTCACTAAGCGGATGTTGGCAATTAACATGCATACTTACTGCACATTCTAAGTTTTTGTATGAACAAATTTTACTGTTGTTGTTTATTTAGCTAGAAACACGATATTTAAAGTTAAACCTTATGAATTGTTCTGTTTAGGTCTAGTTTGGACCATTAAAAGGTGTAGTCTTTAAACAAATCTAAAATGTAGTCGTCAGTAACCGGGTATTCTCTAGTCTAGCCCAATCGACTGCAGCATTTTTTCTTTTTAAAAATTTTGAGTTTCAAGTATTAACTGCTTGTAAGATTTAAAATGGAGAACGTGGCTCGAATGCTATAAAAAATTTGTGCATGAATAATTCAGCACACAAAAAAATTAAAGCTATTTTCAGTGATTTGATTTTTTTGGTATTACATATCAGTTTGTCTGACTAAATATTATATATATTCTGCAACTGCACGACGAGACGATTATATTTAGATATGTCCGTAGTTGTTGCGCACTTTTAGGCTTCTTTACTTGAAAATATCCAGAGGAACCCCGGAATTAAAGTTTATTTTTATTGCAGTCAAAAAAAGTATTTAAATTATCGCATAACCCATACTTTTAAGGTAGCTCCCATGCCTTTTTGTGTGCAAACAATATTTATTAAAGTCAATATCAACTTTAAATTTGATACGAGGGTTGCTACATATATTTCTTGTCTAACCATAAAAACACGCTAATTTAAGAGAAGAAATTGCTTTATGGTTTTTCAAAATATTCACCATTAAGATCGAAACACTTTTGTACCAAGCAGTTTTGACACTCCAAAAGAGATACCTCCAAATCCTCTTATAGTAGCTTCTTATGGACGGACGATTTGACGATTTTGCCATACCTCAATGCAAAAATGTCAACAAAAAATTTGATATCGTGGTTTCTAATGAAATGATTTTTCATATAAATATTTTGGTGGCGTGTGACGACTTCATGTTGGCTTAATATCCGAAAAAAATTTTCTTTATAGATTTTAAGTACAGAGTATAAAACTTCAGCTGAAAGGTATCAAAATATTCGGTGCAACTGAAGTTAACATTTATTTCTTTTGTTTGAATAAATATTTTAAAAGCTTTAAAAATTTCAAAATGACATAGTTTCAGAAACATATGTATGGGAAAACTTAGGACACTGTAAGAAGTTAGCAAATAATATTTTACTTTTTTAACCCTTACAAAATTTCGGCAAACTAAATTTTTGTTTTTTAAATTAATTATCGAATTATTTTTACTATAAATTCTATGTTTTTTAAACGATTCACTAAATTTTAGTATATTTTATTAAGCGACCTACACTCTGATAGATATTTAGCTGGTTCTATGTTATTTAACATATAGAAATATGAAAGTTGCTTAACATCTTTACTTAATCTTTTAAAATATTTTTTTATCGAATTAAACATAATAAAATTTTTTTTTATTTAATATATTTAGTATAATATATTGAGATGTCAAAAGACGTGTGTTTCCATTTTTGAATTTATTAAAAATTTTCAAACTTTACATAGTTGAATTTTTATAATCAAATTTAAAATTAAGATTAAAAGATTGTATGTCATATACATACATGAAATTGTTCTCACCTCAAAAATTCTTGTTCTCGTGAAATTGATAAAATTTTAATATATATAAAGGAAAGGTCCATTTTTTGTCATTCTTGCAAACCGGAAAGTTTTAACTCCCCCACACTTTAAATTTTTTATTATCGGCATAAATACGTCTAAATATACTCTTATCTAACAACTTGTATGAATTCTGGCGTTGTCATGTATACAAATGTGTGTTCGCTTCAAATGCTCAGGTAAAAATGGTAGCAGACTGTGCTCGAACACGTCCATATATTCAGAACTATTCATTCTGCAGAATACGAAACACAGTGACAGATTATCAAATCTTGAAAAATCACCTCACACCATTACGTTTCCTCCACCGAAATTTAGAAAATATATTTTGTTTTTCCTTATATTTTTCCAATAGTGTCAAAATTCATCGGGACCATTCAACTTAAATTTGTTTTCGTCAGAAAAAAATAAACTGATTGAAAATGTTAAAAAGTCGTTACGAAGTCCAAATCAAGTGATTCAAAGCAAGTTAAACCCGTGCTGCATTATGCCGAGGTAGCAAAGTTGGACCAGTTTTTATAACAGTGATCTATTTTTGAACGTCACGTGGTCATACTGGATATTGGGTTACTGCTATAAGTGCTGCAAGTCGGTTGGTCGACTCTGTTGAATTACTCGTTTTTTTTTTTTTAATTTAACCTTCCGATCAATGAAATAGACTCAAAGAATATTCAATATAAAATTTAATTTTTCAAATCAGTCCTAGTCGAATGCAAAAAAAAAACACGATGTAGGACGGACAGTCGGACATGTCTATATTGACTCCTCTATCACTTCTGACCATATTCACTTATTTCTACCTGTTACATACATTTGCACAAAACCAATAGGCTCTTGCAACTTCGGTACAGGGTCTAAAAATTAGGGTTCTAAGTCTAAACGGTTTTTATTAAATATTTTATCTTGTGTGTACATCATAAAATTCTTTAAAAATTGAGTACTAGTTTGATTGTTTGTGATGTTTAAAGCTTAACTAATAATATGTGTGATTACCTTTATTTAAAATTACTTCGTTCAGACATTGAATCATATTGGGACTATTAAAAAAATTATTGATATCTCGCTTCAGTCACATTCATTCAAACACTTCAAATTATCTGTCAGATTGGTGAACTTTACGCATACTTTCTCAAATAATGTACTCCATGAAGGGAACATTTTGATTCCAATCCAGTTCTTTACTACTATGGAGTAGTTCTCTGTATTGTGTGGCATTTGTCTTAGATGAAACGATTTGAGGCACAAAAGTGCCACATAATACTATATAAGATGGCACTCCTCACTATTATGGAGACAAGTCAAATAGCATTCTTCCTTTCTTATGTCATGAAAGTACTAGTTGAATCCATCTGTTCCATCTAACTAAAAGCTTTTTCATCAGAAAATACGATTTTGTAGCTTATGGTCTTCAATGTCATGTGACTTCGAGCAAAAAGACACGAAAGTGCTTTCTCTCAAAATGGCATATATTCCCAAATTCGAACGAATTTCGACTGCAGAGTTTATTGAGTTTAAGGCTTTTCGCTGAATTCTCGTTTCGCAAGGTTTAAGCGCTTTTATATTAGGTATTTTCATATTTTTCCATAACTTGATGAATTTTTAAGAACATTTCAGACAGCAGACTGGCTGCTTAAGATTTTTTTTCTGCTCACTGCTTGGTTGTAAGTTTGTTGTCACGATAAGTCAATAGTTTGCCTCTTTCCTCTGCAGGCCAAAACCCATTTTATACATAAATAATCAGAACTATTGCTAGAGATAATAAAATGCACCATTTAACTTGCACATTTTATCGAATTCTAAAGTTACAGCCTTTGAGTCTACTCGAGTGATTGCCCATTTGATTGAACATTTATTTCGCGAAGACAAAGCCAAATATTTTTTTTTATTTTTATTTTATTATATGAAGTATATTACACAATAGTTTACTTAATCTAGTAGAATACTAGCAACTTAGGACCACGAATCAAAAAAAAAAAAAAAAATAAGCTCGGTTTTATGAACTAATTCACACAGAGCCTGTTCATTTAATGAAGCTGTTCACATAATCGAAGAACTATAAAAAAATTACCTAGAGTCATTTTCCAAATTATAGTCGGTTATATTTTTTTGGAATTATTTTTTTTTTTTGTTTTTTGCTGCAATGTTTTTCTGTAGTGCCTTGTTCCTGCATTTTCACAATACCAAAATGTCATTAATATCATCAAGCAATAATTTTATTGAACGCTTTCTTTTTTAACGCATTCCCTACCTAATTCGGGGATGAACACAATTTTAATACGCGAAACAGTTTAAAAATTCGACGGTTGTAAGTTGTTCACATAACAGAGCTAGGCTGTGTTCATTCTTTAGAACCTTATGTGGAAAAATGTTGTTGTCCACTATGCCACTTCACTATACCGTGTGGATATATTTGTAAAATTTTGGCAGCCTACTCTAACCTCTTAATAATTTTATTATGTACTACTTTATGAAAAATTTTAGAGTATATTGAGTCTATTTCATTGATCGGATTGTATTACCTATCTCGTTGGGAAGCTTTGACTTTCTCCCAGAAATTTTTTGTTTACAAACACTTTCGGAATACTTCAACAACCGAATTAAAATAAAAAAAAAATAGAAGTTTGTAGAAAAGTTCAAATTCAATTATTAATTTTTTTTATGTCTGCTATTTTTTTTAACTAATTTAAATATTAATTGATAATTTTTTTTTTTATTTATTAATTTTTTATTATTTGATTTAAAACCATTCGACGAAATTTTCATTAAACACGTAAATAAATTTCTGAACCTGTGCACTAAATAATATATATGTGTCTATCACAAACCTAAACTTCACAGCTAATACAACACATATGACTAAGAAATACAGATTAAAATATTTAATTAAATGAAATAAATTTTTGTTTAAGTTGCTGTAGGATTATAATACGCTTAAATGAGATATATTGCTTGATTTGAAACTCATTTGGAAATGATATTTCATATAAAAAATGTAGTTTTATATGAATTTGTAAAATTTGTTCTATTAGATGTGAAATTTATTACAGATAATAGTTTATTTTATATTTTAATATAATTTATTTTATATTTAATTAAAAAATGTATTATAAAAATATTTCTTGTTTGAGTAAAACGAAATAATATTTTGAAGAGTAAAAATTATTAATTTACGTGTTCAATGAAAATTGTTGTCGTTAATAGATTTACTAATTATTTAAGACATTTTATATTTTTTAAAATTCGGCTTTGAAAAATTATTTGTATTTAAAAAAAAGTTTTTTTTCTTTTAAAAGTAAAGTTTTTATATAATTATGTACAACTTTTTATTAATTAAAATTAAAAAATGAAACTTACTTTTTTTCAACTGCTTCACGAAATTGATTTAAATATAAAATTTAATTTATTGGTAATGCACGGAAAAAAGGATATATTTATGTAAAATTTTTGCACAGTTTTTTGTTTAAATATTTTACTTATTTTATGTTTGTTTATTTTTAATTACTCTTTTCTTAAAATTTTTTAATTAGTATTTTTTTTTTTTTATTTTAAATTAATATTTCTTTATTATACATTTAGTAAGTTTTATATTTATTTTTTAAGAACTGCATTCTGCTATGCACTTTACTAAGTTAAATACTAGCAATTAATATTTATTCCAAACATTTTATTAATTTAAAATTATTTCAAAAATTAAATTCACAAAACCACAAACAATATTGAAATTGTTACAAAACAGTTTAATAATTTTTTTTCTTTTCGAAATTTCAAATATTTTTACTTTTATTTTTTTTGCATGGAATTGAAAATATTTCGCAACAAGTGCAACTCATCAAAAACTTGTAATTCAATTATTTACTTTTCACAGAAAAATCAACACAGCCGAAATTAAGAATTCCACAAATCAAAATTCGATTTAAATTTATTCACACTATTCAAAGCGACTGTTTACATTTTGCAGAACGAAAACGTTTGCTTTGCACGGCTTTCGAAAATCAACTGAAATGTCGAAAATTTTGGCAAACGTTGCCACTGCAGCAGTGTTGCGCAGCGAACAAACCGAACCGAACAACAAATGAATCCGTAATGAAAATAGGAAAAGCGTTTCGCCAAAACCGCGTCAAGAACGCCAAAAACGACATCCACGACGACGACGACGACGACGCTGACGATAGCGACTCGACTACGACCACAAAAATACGACATTTAGCGAAAAGTTTTCATGTTCCACATGCAAACACAATTGAAAATGCAAAAATGCACACACAAAGACAGCAAAGTCACAGAAACAAAGGCAGATAAAAATTGATAAGCGACAGCCGTTCATTCATGCCGTGTTTACAGCGAACTCTTAATTAAAATTTTCCTATTTTAAGAGTAAATTGCTGCAAAGCTGCAAATTGTGCGCTCTTAAATGTGCTCTTTACTATGCTCTTCTAATTTTAAGCTACGCATGCGTAATACTGCGCTGCAAAGCGCTGCAAAACAGCTGATTTCATGCTAACACACACACACACACACACACAAACATATATAATTTACGAGCCTTTATTTGAGGTTAAGGTCAGTTAAAGCGCACAGTGCATGTGTCCGTCCGTCTGGCCGTATTGTGTGGGTGTGCACAGCTTTAAAGCGCGCTTATATGCTGTCCTTTAGCCCGCCATTGTTTGGTTTTAGGTGTCTGTGTATATCCATCTATGAAATGACTTGAAGTTTCTGTGCCACAGATGGCGCTCGAAGCGCTACGGCAATTTTATGAATGAATTCATTTTCTATGCGCGCTGTTTATACGCCAGTCAACTTTTGTGGTTCGTCGTATAAAAGCTAGCTGACAAAAAAAAAAAAAAAAAGTATCTGCATATATAAAAATAGCAGAGCAAACATTATGAAAATGGAAAGTTGTTAATTTATGCATGCGCTGCGCTTGGCTGCTCTGGGCGGCTCTGGGTTGCGCTTGACACAGTGCGTATGTGTAATAATGTGTGTTTTATTATTTTTTTTATTCTTAGTTTCTCTGTGAATATTTAAAGAAGTTTATATAAATCATTTCTGAAAGTTTTCAAAGCTTAAATATTATACGTATTTTTAATTTTTAATATCTTGCATAAATAGTGCAGAATTATTATGTTTTAATGTTAAAAAGGAAAGCATGGCAGATCCCTTAAGTATACTTTGAAGCAGTCTTGCAATGCTGTCTTAATAGAAACTATGAAGTCTTGAAATTATTTATCAGTATTAAAAGTGAAGTCAATATAAAGAGTATAAAATTTATGCTGTCAAATATGTCTATTTTGTGAATTTTAATACAAACAACCTCCAATTTTTAAACTAAGTTTAATCTAATCCTTCTACTGTGACCAACTCAATGCGCCTATAGCAATGACAAGTCAATATAGATTGTTCTACACGTCTTAATAATGAAAATTGTGAAACCTTTATACAAAAAGAAATACACGCTGTTGGCATTCTAAGACATATAAGTTTCCTGCTGTAACATAAAACCAGCAGTTACTAAAACGTTGACCGTTAAATGGGAGTGGTTTCGGGAAAACTCAATTTTATAAAATTCAACAAACATATATGTATAGCTTCTAGAGCTGCACTCTTGTTATTTGCTTAATTCTTTGTTACTTTTTCATAATCTCAGCTGAATAATTGGACATTATTGTCCAATATATAGTGCTTGTAATACTTATTACTCGAGCAAGGATATGGATTTCGGAGTTAATTTCCATGCATTCTCTTCTTCTGTTTTTCGTATTCTCAATTCTATTGCATCGATGCAATGCCCGCATTGCAAGAATCTTTTCCTTGACGAAATCAGTAAAGAATACTCTTGAAGTCGTGACTATTCAATAAGAGTGTAAGCTAGAAATTTTATGCATTGGCAAGACAGAACAGACGGTGTGTTCATCGGTCGCTATGGAAGCAATCCAATTTTTTTTTTGTCACTTTCTTATGCTGCTGAAACGCGTTTTAGCTTTAATTACTCTGTTTACTTAAGCTCGGATGTATTTTCGATAACTTCAGTAACTTCTAACTGAGTTAAATTTATGATAAAACTGAGCACGTAATATTGTAATTCGCATTGCTAGCAGGTGGAGCTGGAAAAATTCCATATATTTAGATTTTTGAAATTGAAATTTAAAAATACAAAAAAATAATTCCAATACAAATGACTGTAATAATGGTTAATAATGAATGAAAATATGAACTAAGATCTCGAATTAAGGTGAATTTTTATATTTAAAAAGATGCGTGAAGTTGACTGTTGGAAAAGTTGAACAATGGTCGCTCGCCACAACTCAACACTCAGTACAATTTGATAGATTTGCAGATGAAGAAAATATTGATGACGAAATTGTTAATAATGAAGAATCGAATTCGAACTTGAACTTGAAATAGGAAACATTCGGCGATCTGCAAGCGTTTTTCCTGCCTAGTCCTGATAATATTCCTAGTTGTATACTAAAATAATGTGCCAGCTCTATTTGTGCTCCCTTGTCATTTCTTTTTAAACTTTCTATAAAACAAAGCAAATTCCCAACTCTTTGGAAACAATCTTTTATTATCCCTTTACACAAGAAGGGCAGTAAGTCTGATGTCTCGAATTGTAGAGGTATTGCTAAACTAAGAACTAAGTACCTAAATTATTTGAACGAATTATCACTGATCAATTGCAACGATCGGTTATGTCATTAGTTAGTCCATTACAATATGAATTTGTTAAAGGCAGATCCATTTGTAGCAACCTTTTAGAATTCACTTCTATAGTAAATAAAGGTTTTGTGTCTGGCCGCCAGACTGATGTTATTTAAACAGATTTCGGCAAAGCTTTTGACAGTGTATGTCATAGTCACCTTATAAAAAAACTGAAAGCTTTTGGATTTCCTCACTCTT
Source organism: Leucophenga maculata (assembly GCA_035044805.1). NCBI lineage: Eukaryota > Metazoa > Arthropoda > Insecta > Diptera > Drosophilidae > Leucophenga > Leucophenga maculata. Next base: position 83,379 of record JAWNNP010001240.1, on the reverse strand, counting down.
TTGTAAATTGGACACAGTCCTACCTTGTAGGAAGGTCTCAAAAAGTCTTTTTTAACAATTGCTTGTCGAAATCTATAGATGTGTCTTCTGCTGTTCCACAAGGTAGTCATCTTGGGCCATTGCTCTTTGTTTTATTTATAAATGATCTCCCTTTGGCAATAAATCATGCTCATGTATGCTGATGATGTCAGACAATGTTTGTCATATTCTGATGTTTCCCAACATAGTCTATTACAATCTAATTTGAACTCGTTACATAGTTGGTGCTTAACAAACTATTTTAATTTAAATATCTCTAAATGTATATGCGTAACAATCCAACGCAGAAAACCATTTATTATGACCTAATTTCTGGGTGTTCATAACCTTAGTCGAGAAATTTTTATTAATGATTTAGGTGTCCTTATGGACCCTAAATTGAGCTACAACAATCATATTGTGTGCATGGTTAATAAAGCTAAAGGTGTTCTTGGCTTTATTAAGCGGTGGTCCAAGGAATTTAATGACCCTTATATGTACTACTAAACTTGTTCGTCCGAATTTAGAATTTACATCATGTGTTTGGAACCCACATTATGCAATCCACCAAGATCGTATCGAGTCTGTTTAAAAACAGTTTCTGTTATGTGCTCTCAAAAACCTCAATTGGGTTTCTGATTTACATCTCCTTCTATATATGGATCAATTAACACTTATTGATCTTCCGTCTCTATCTGCTCGACGGTCAATGCTCTCAGTTGCTTTCCATCACAAGATTCTTTGTGGGGAAGTTGATTCTCCTTATTTACTGCAATCTCTTCTTTAAATGTTCTCTCACGCTTGACGCGTTACTATGTGCCTTTATGGTTGTCCTTTTGTACAACAAACTATGCTTGCCACGATTCACTTCGGTCTCTCTGCTATACCTACAACAATTATTCGCATCTATTCTCCTACAATACTTCTTTGAACTATATAAAAGAATCTGTCCTTAATTCTGTGCTTCATTAAATTGCATTTTCATATTTTCATTTTAATCTTTTTATTTGTAATTACGACTGCTTGAACCACTCCATGGGTGTGAGTCGGGGCACAGTCGGTCAACTGGGCGACCAAACAAAAATCCTCCAACGGGTCTGAGTGGTCGTAACTTTCCTCCTTGATCATTTAAGCGTGTTTTCTAGTTTTGTAAACTATATTTATTAAGCGTATAAGCTTTAGAAACAAAATGTTCAGTTAAGAACTATAATAAGTTAAATCATTAAGTTAAAGCAACTGTTTAGTTTGTATGTAGTTGTAATAAATAAATAAATAAATAAATAAATTCGGCGATCTTCCAGCGTTGAACCCCCAGGCTACGTGGTATCATCTAAGTATAAATTACCAACAGCCTTTTCAGTTCCACAATGGAAAAAAGTGACTGAGACAAGACCACTAGATTTTGAAATTTCAAATAACCCAGAGCCACTGGCGCAACAAATTACCATCCGACATATTTATCTGTTTGTTTGATAAGGAAAGGTTTGAACTGATTGTCACTGAAACAAAGCGATACGCTATGCAACACAATGATGAAAAATTTGCTCAATCATTCAATAAAGATTCATTGGCATATTGATATCAGGATACATTAAGTTGCAACTATTGGTCAAAAAATCTAACACTGGGATCACCAATTGTGCAGCAGACTATGTCGATATTGTTTGATGTTTTAAAAATCAAACAATATTTCCACTTCGCAGATAAAAACAATCTAAGCAAAAATGATAAGTACACCAAAGTGTGAGCTGTCTTTAATTTTTGGAATTTTTTTGAGAGCATTTATCGATCGACTAGCAAATACTTCCATGTTTTGGTCGCTATGTATTAAAATGTATTAAAATAAACTCGTACAATTCCGGCGAAGTCCTAGTCGAATGCAAAAAGAGCGAAGTCTCTATCTATTACCTTTTCCGATATCCTTTCGTTCATACGGACGGACAGACGTATATGCTATATCGACATCTTTATTGTGAGATTATTTAACATGGGTTAATTCTTTCCTATACCTTATTGAAGTCGTGAATTTTGTACTGCTTGTTTCGTTGTTTATTCGTAATCATATTATATATGAAGTAGCTTTAACCCTCGACTTCGTCCGCGTATATGACGATAAAAAGTGGCATAACTAATGAATTTTTCGTTTTGCCTTAGTTCTGAAACTATATATTTGGGTGGGGTATCGCCTCCACCGATTTTGACCAAATTTAACAGTTTGACTTCTACTAAAATAAATTAAATTCGATTCTTTGCAGTGTTTTTTAACGCATATTTCCAAAAACGTTGCTAATATTCGGATTGTAGATGCTACATGGATCGTAGCTTGTTTTAGGTAAAAAAAATTAAATTTTTGCTATTTTTCCAATTGATTTCTTTTCTAAAAATCGATCGAATTATGTTTAGCGACAGCTGGGTTATTCTCCATAGGAGATTTTTTTTGCACTGAAAGTATTAATGTCAGTAGGCTGTCATATGATGTATATAGATTGTACAGAATATACAGAAGGCTACCCTATAGAATTCCAGCGTTAATAAAAGGAATTTCAAACACATCACCTTTAACCACAACTCGTTAAGCTAAGTTGTTTAGATTAGATTTCAGAAACTAAAAGTATGTCGCATGGAGGTATTTTTTTATCTTATAAAAAAGCATTTTGTGCCCGACCCTATATAATGCTTGTTTGACATCTAAGACGGCCGAACAGTATCTCCAATGTTTTTGAGCTGCATTGATTGTATCAACCAGACTTAAACCAAAAGCCAAATTGGTGTTATGAAATAATTTTGAGCTCATCCAATACCGGCAGTATCATCACAATCTCTTCGCACTTCCATTTTGAGGTGAACTGATAAATGCGAATCATGGGTTAAAAAAATCATTATTAGCAACAGCAGCCCTTTTTTTGGAAGCGCTTTAACTACTCTGCTTTTAGTACCAACGAAGTCAGGCGTGCTTGTAGGATTAAAAGATTTGATTTTCTTTAGAATCTATTTATGAATGAGTCGTCCATATCTCAAATTTCAGCAAAAGGTTCAAATTGTAACCTTAAATGCGTAGCAAAGCCTTCAGCCATGGCTTGTTTTGAACTGAACCATCTGTTATAAGTCCTCATAGCTCTTCATATTTATTTATTGGTCTAGATATTCACTAATTACTTTCCTTCTGTTTGTTTCACCTTTAGAGTTGACTAACCAGTTGAACCAATCGATTTGAAATTTAAAAAGGATCTTACTAATGCTAAGAAGAATATTTCTAGCTATATATGATTTGAAAACAATAAATAAAGCTATTTTAATAGTTCGATGTCAAACCATTTTAAAATTATAAAGTTTAATGTGTTAACCACTAAATGTGCTCATTTTGTAACTCTTTCTCGAAGGCTTCCGAAGATATGTCGCTTACCAACTCTCTTCCCACTACAGCCACAAGTGGTTGACAAGTTTTGTTTGCCATTTACAAAATATAACAAAAAAACTTGAATAGGTTTCATAGATTGAAGAGTATTGTAGTTATTTGAATCCATACAAAGCAAACAACTTGTGTTCTTTTTAATATTCGCTTATGCCGCCTACGCCTTTAATGTTTGAATGCTTGACAAGTGATATTTATAATCAGCAGCAGCCGAAAAATAAATTTTCTTTCGGCGCAGTTATGCAAATGAAGCGTAAAAATGTCAAAATGAACGCCTACAATGAACTGTGTTGAATTTTGCACTCGCGGTCGCACATTTGTGTATGAAAGCCTCAGAACATTTGTTTGTCTGACTGCCCTCGGAACTTCGCTATTAGCCTTTGTATAGGCTGGCGCCACCTTTTTTTTTTCGCTTCTCAAAATAATCTGCACAGAGTATAATAAATTTGTTCAAATGTTTGCACAGCACATAAGGAAATCTCGAATATTTCGTAAAATAATTGAAATCAAATTACAATAAACATTCAACTTTATAATTTGAATAAACATTTTATCAGATTGTGCAGTTGTTTACAATTGTTGGAATTTTCAAGCTGTTTGGCTCAAATATGAGTATAAATTATATTATTTTAAGACAAATAAGGTTGTTATTCGATGTATAAGGCGCTAATAAAATTTCTTCATAAGGCTCTATCTGCAGCCAAGTGCTTAGTGTCATTTCACATAGCTCTGGCACTGCCTTTTGACAGTATAGAATACATCTAGTGGATATATATGTATCTAGTGGACTGGCTGGTTGGTTTTACTGAAAGACTATCATTGCGATTTTGTAGTCTTCTCTACATAAAATATGAACCATACAATTTCACATATGCCGATTGACTTCGCCGTTTATAGACTCGCTGTTGCATCGTTACAAAAGTTTATCATTCGTAAAAATCAGCTGCCAGAAACACGGCATTTACTCATAAAATTTTGGAGCTGTCAGCTACATCGTTCAGCTTATGAAATGCTGTCCGCGCTATGCACCACCATCTTTGGTAATAAAACTGCCGAGCCAGCAGAACCCGACTATGGACCGGAGTGGTGAGAAAATACATCGCTCTCAAACACCCTTATGATGAAACTGTTACTAAAGCTGGGTGTTAAAGATAAGTGACCATCTTCCCATTACTTCAATATCGAATCTGTTCAAAAGCTCTGACAGTTTTACCTTTTTCGAGGATAGATTTGTCATGTTCATATAATCATGTTAAATGTAATGTACTTACTCAGTTGAGATGTGTATAGCCTTAGCCAGCCACGCACTTTCAATCTCCGATCGTACATTACCATTCTCTTAATTTTTTACGACGATTTCTGGCGTGAGGAACTCTTTTGAGATATTTTATGAGGGATATTCCTAAAATTATCCTAAAATTAAATTACTGCAAATTGTTACATATAGATATTGGAAATTACTGTCAAAATAACCATGCAATGCATATGATTCATAGGGGAGATTCCAATTTGTGTATGCTTATAAGCAAGAATTTGCATTTGACACATCCAAGCGGACTGATGAGCAGAAATCGAAACACATTTGTATCCGTTGCTCTTCACTATAATGTTTCAAGTTGTTGCAAATAATTGTCTCTTTTCATATTGATAAATATGTAAAAGCGTGTTTATCATGTAAAATGACCACTTAGCCTGCTAAAATTCATTACTGTATTAAACATATTTTCCACAAGCAGCCAGCAAATCAGATTTTCAAGTTGATATTTTTTTATATAAAATAGTTTAGTATATAACAATTTTAAAACATGTGGTACAAAATTCCAAAATCTGCGCATTCTTTCCATGAAAAATCGTTGGCTTGGCTATGACCGACACCCACAATGCTCGAAAGACGACTAGACCTTCAATACTCGAAACTGAGCTCTTCCTCCTCAAATAACCAGATTAATTCATATATATTAGCTGTCAAGTTTTATGTTGACATAAAAAGTAGAATAAAACATCGAACATCGATAACACCAATGAAAGCATAAACTGACAACTGTGCACAATCTTTTAAGGACTTGGCAACACAGAACGTTCTACAATCTAACAAGAAAGTGAAGTGTGCTGGACTTTGAGATACCCCGTAATTCATTCCATCGCAACCCAACAATGTTTCAAGTTGAGAAAGTCTAAGCCAACTTTACAGCCAGACAACAGAAGGTGTCATCAAACAAATTATTTTCCTTCAATATCAAAATTGCATATGGAATTAATATCCAACTTCTATCAATGCTGATGGAGTTGAGAGGGCGTATACCTCGCTAAGTATTGCATTCACTGAGATCTGCTTTATTTATGAGAGGGCAATTATAAATCCTCATATTCAGTCGGGATGTAGATGTCCACACTGTGTGTATGTATTTTTAAAAGCTCTGCTGGAAGTTTTTTAGTCTAGATTGTTTGTTAACAGTTTGTTCAGTTTGCTTTTGAACAAGTAGATTTTTTCAACGGTAGGCGGGTTTGTAGATATGTTTCAGTTAAAATTTCTTTGTAAACTAGGATTTAGCATACATCTACACTGTCGTCTTTAATTAAATCTTTTCTAATCTCTTTGATTCACTATTTATTTCATATGCATTTACCAACTTTTTAACTTGGTTGTGCACTTGGAATTTAATAAACCTTTCATGCGTCAATAAACTGTAACAACAAAGTATCTACATTTAATGGTCCTTCGAGCCGGATCTCGACTTGACAAATAAAAAAGTATAAAGTGATTTTAAGTTAGTCGAGTTATAAAACTACAGAGCGTCTACGACGTCATCTGAAGTACCTGATGATTAAAGAAAAGTAGATAAGGTAGTTGCACACAGCCATCCGAAGTCATCAAAAGCACCTGATGACGAAGTGAAAATAAGCAAACCCATCAAGGCATCAGAAGTACATGATGGCCCGATGGAAATCAAATCACAACGGAGTTGCAGCCCATCAAAAAAAAAAATAGTAGGTCTTATGGAAAGAAGACTTGATCGTGTAAGGCAACAAATGTGCCTAAACAAAGGCAGCTTGAAAAATCCAAATATAATTGACCTCTTAATGAATAAAGATATGTTAAAAAACTATTGGTCTTCATTGAAGGACAGCCTTAAAAAATTTGAGGTCAATTACAAAAAATATGCATTCGATGAGATAGATATTCTCAAAGCTGAAGTCGCTGGTCTAGAGGTACGCATTGATAAAAGCATCAAATATCAATAGGAAAACCAGGCAAAGCTGCGCCAACAGTTCAAGAAAATTTCATTCAGAAAAATTACATTCCTTGAAGAAGAATATGTCCAACTGCGACGCGTCAATAATGAACACGAGGCCCTCAAGAAAATTACTTTCGGTCCCAGCAGGGAAGAAGAATAAGAATAAGAACAGGCAAAGCAACGTGAAGAGGTCAGGAAAATTATTCTTAATAAAAAGGAATTGGCGCCGATACAACTGGAGCCCACAAAAAGCGATACACCAGGTACGACGCTCATACCTCAATTGAGTAACCAACTCAAAGATACCGACACAGCGCGCCCTTTGACTATGAATACAATACAGTCTTCCGAAACAATTGCTGGTGCTTACTCTTTAGTTTTAAGATGCAATGTGTGTATGAAATAAAAGTCAGTCTAACAAAGAGCGTGAAACCGAACGCAACCCCCGGCTTATTACTGACTTCAATATTTTGCGAAAGAGGTTCTAATGAATATGTTTCGTCTGTTTCCCCTTTACATTAACACCAAGTCTCATGCATATGCGTCATGTAGCTGCTGAAATATTCCGAACTTGCTATTTTCTGATTAATTAGCGTTGCGCCTCTCATATCACCTCTTGTGCGCCAATTAATAATTTATTTAATCTTAAATGTGTTTTTTTTCTTATTTTTTTTTTTTTTTTTTTGAAAACCGAAGCAGCTTAAAATTAGAGTTGATCAAAGGGTATATAACTAACGCGTTTGCTGAAGCCATTTTTTACGAGTTTTTCTGCTCTCTTTGAATCCTGTCGACGCTTTTAATCCTTTAAGGCTCAGTGAAAAATGTTGCCATACTTCAGACTTCAGTTTTCTGCGAAAAAATTTGTGTCATACGCCTTTTTTAATGCAGACTGTCGACAATATTTTCACTTTAAATAGCAAAAAAAAAATGCATAAAGCTAAAGCTTTCAATTTAAATCAGCCAAACAATGCTCCACAAGTTAACATTCAAATAAATGCACGAAATGTTTGTATATCAAAATGTGTGGTCTGACTTATTATATGCCATATATGTGACGTTCTCAACAATTAGGCCACCAAAAGAGCCTCCATTTAGGCAAGCACTCATGCACAAAAGGCGCATAGTCGCATACATACTAAACTAGCCAAACAATTCAAACCAAACAATACAGCCAAGCAGGCAAAAGTTTGTGCAATGAAACTATTCAAAATGCGATTTAATCTACAAAATGTTGTGCCTGTTGTTGATGATGATTACGTTGAGGCTGGCTTGCTCGCCAGGGTGGTTTGCTTGTGGGTAGGCTGGTTAGTATTTCGTTGCCAAATGAAGTAATACTGCAGGCCGACAACGTAAATCAGTATATGACAAGCAAGTGCACTGTGGTACTATGGGTTAAAATTAAAATAAATTGAGTAAAAAATTAAAAGGTGATTACTGGGAATAGTTAAGCTTTAAACTGCTTCCTGTGTTCTGCAAACTAGTTTGACAAAACTTTAATAATTTATTCATAAATTTTTTCTGAAATATATGAACTGAGTTTCCATTTTGTTTTTTAACCGCTTTCAAATTGAATTGATTTTGTTCCACTGTGCACCGCTCACTGTTGCATTCGCATCGCGTGCTCACAACCGCAACCACAAAGCCGCATTGTGGCTTAATCACACTTGCTATGCCGCAAGTTGCACAGCGTTCACCCAGTCACCCCCGAGAAAAAAAATAAATATTTTCACTTTGCCATTCGCCATTTTGCGCCTGCAAACTTTGGCGGCTTTTTGGTTCGTTTCGTTAGTTTTTCTGCTTCAATTGCATAATGGCGAACAGCGAAATAATTTGCATAAAATTGAATATTTTTTTTTTCTGCCGCATAGGCCGCAGCAAACTTTTGCATAATACTGGAGCAATTATAATTATTGAAATTCGTTTGCGGTGCAAGAGAATTAAATTATTTAAAATTGAAATTATTTGATGAAATTAAAATAGTATCTCAGTTTGCTGTTGCCACAGCGCAACCACTTCATTTAGCTACTCAAAAGAGAGCAAAGATTGATTTAACAGACTAACTAACTATGCAGTCATTGACTCAAACGCGAGCACACTGAAAAAGTCCTTTCCAATGTCCCTTTTTTTCATTGCCAATGTTTTTTCGTTTGCGGCTGCGAGCAACGTACGAATTTGTACGTACATAAGCAATTGCTCAATGAGCGTGTCGCCTGGTAATGTAGCAGACCTTTAAAATTAATCAGAGTCCTTTGGCATGACCCAATTTAGCCTTGGCAAATGGACACGTCAACATGTGCATGCGTTGCTCTTAAAACGTGTTCTACTATACGGCTACACTGTTTGCATCTCAATGAGCCTAAGTGCTAAAAAAAACAACAACGTTTTTCTACGAAAAAGTAAAAGTTTTTTAATGTCCTTCATTTTTACTAGATGATTCGAAAGCATGATCTGTCCCTCTGTATGAGTTTGTACATGTCATCAATTACGTTACGCTTCCCTGTGTTGGTTTAGTTGAGTTTAAGCGGTTTTTAATATTGGTTTGCTGTTGCTTCTGTTATTATAAGAACTGTAAATAGTAGGAAGTTTCGGAGACTGCATAAAGTAAATATATTCGTGATTAGTTCAACGAGTTTCGAACTGGCCATGTCCGTCTGTCCGTCTTTAAGAATTAAATATAGTCCCCCAGTTTGTAAGATATTGAACTGAAATTAACTTTAGAGACGTGTTATGTTCTGAAGTTGTAGCAAAACAATTAAATCAAAGCAATTAATTATCAATAATTGATTTTTTATAACAATAATTGTTCTTAAATTGAATAAATACAAAGGTGAATGCCATTAGGTTAGACATCAATAATTAAAGTTGAAATTGTAAAAATTATATGTTCATATATATATATATTTAGATTTAGCTAGGTAGAGTACCTAGTATCTAGCATACTTGGTAAGTAAGCAATTGGTGCCGAAACAAGGGAAGTGTGATGAGTATTGAAGCTTTGGTTCTGTTCGGTAATCGTTTTCTCTTGTTTTTTTTATTTTTACATTTTTTACAAATAGAGTCCTGCATGCCACACTCTATCAAATGCTTGCAGGATATCCAAAAAAGCTACAACGACAAACTGCTTTCTGTGAAATCCATCAAAAGCAAAGTTTACAATTCTGTGCAGTTGCTCGGGCGTGTCATGTCTGAGCTTGAAACCAAACTGAAACTTTGGGATTGCCTTTTTAACCGCCCTTATCTCAGGAATCCTTCTCAGAATACACCACTCGAATATTTTCCCAAATACTGGCAGCAGGCTTATCGGACTATACGAGTCCTGTTCATCTGCTGGCTTACCAGCTTTGTGCAGCATGATGATGTTGGCCTTCTTCCAGGCGCCTGGGAAATGCCCGAGTCGAAGAGTAGAGTTGAAAATAAGTACGAGGAATAGCAAAGCTCTGTGAGGGAGCAACTTGACGGAGTGATTATTAAATTGGTCCTCGTCTGGAGCCTTGTTATTGCGACGTGCCTTGATTGCGTTGATATATTGGAGACACTGATATTCCCATTGATGGGTTGGCTGAATAGATTTCAATTCACATTTTTGTAGTCGCGTAAGCAATATTCGGAGTATTTGATGATAGATAATTTCAACGAGTAGGTGATGTGGTAGCTATTGCATGTGAAGCAAATTCAGGTAAATTTGTTAGAAAATAGTCCAGAGTTGATGGTAATCTACTAGTATCGGAGAGAATTATATGCAGAAAGTTTGTTATTGCTCTAGCACAACCCCATTCTTAGTGTCTAGAATTTTTTAAAATTTTTCTTGACTAAACTAAAATGCCTTTTTGAATTTTTACTACAATACTTGAATATCCGAAGTTTAGTAAAATTTCAGCAAGCCAAAACTTGTTGACTCCTATATCGTGTTGAAGCTCATATAAGCCTTATTAAATTTGTTTAAGCTCTTAACTGACAAAATTGCACATGCTGTACTCATTCATCAAAATATTAACGCACTCAGCTATGCATCCATGTCATCATCAACTTTTGTACAGAAAGTAGCTCGTATAAAATCAAGTCGAGCGTTGTCAATGCCAACAATGTTTCAAATATGCATAGTAAAATTGCATGGATGCAAACACCATCAAACACGCTTCCACTTTCATATCCGCCGATGCCAGAGTTATGAATATTTTGCCTCTGGTTACTGCGAAATCTTTTTTTCACACGAATATGCTGTTGCATATGCTGCATACTGCATAGTTGCCTGGGTTGAATGGCTCTTCTAATACTCATTTGCACTTTTCCGACGCTGCGAGTACAGTGCTTTCGCCAATTTTGCATTGGGTAGTATGAAAAGTTTTGGAGTGGGAATTAAAAAAAAGTAGGTTCCTTGCGCGTCGACATATGCGCATAATTAGTGAATCTTCCACGCTGTAAATGCTTGTTGTTAGCCGAATTCGAGATTCTGTTGATAATTCTGGGCAATGATCAGTAAATTTTTTGATGCTGCACAAAAAGTAATGCAGTTTAATTGAAAAGTTGAGACCCGAATCTCTGCTCCATTTGAATTTTGTCTCGAAAATATTTCTTATAATACAAAATTTTTTACTGCGCTGCTTTTTAAGTTGCTAACTTTTCTATACTTACCGATTTTTGACTTTTAACTTCAGCTTACGCTTATGCCACAATAAATATTTAAATATTAAAATCTTTTCTGCATTTTGTTGAACGTTTTTCTTTTTATGCACATTTTTGCGGCTGTCCACAGATTTGCCTGCTCTCGTCTCACAGCCATATATGCATCCTATACATGCACTAATGTGTTAGGTGGATTTTTGGCGTAAAATGTTGTTGAAAGTTTTTTTAAATTTTTTGTTATTTTATGCCTGTGCTATTCTATATTCTCATTTCTAAAGAGCAGCTACTTGAGCTAATGTGAGGCGCATAATTTATTTTCTGCATAGGTGCATGCATTTATGTAAGTTCGCGTTGGCTTTCTGTTTACGAGGATTGTCAATGACGTACTTACATTGGTTGTATAGTTTTTCGATCAAAATGTACACGGCTCGAGAGGCTTGGAGTGGTATCTTTAAAACAAACTTGAGCTATTGGGATGACATAGAGATGGGAGGCATATGTCTTTTAAGTTTTGAAATGAAAGTTTATTGAATCAATTCACATTGAATTCCTACAAAAAATGTTGCTGCCTCCTACAATAAATATTACTCCTTAGAGAGTAATCTGTCTAATGGCGTTAAGCCTTCAACGCCTCATTAGTCTCGTGATCGACCGCCTGTTTGGCAGAGTGCAAGTCAATCCGTTGAAATGCGTGCACAGCCTTGCGCTACACCGACTGGTGCGGCGGGCAATTTCCTTCTAAATTGTCTCCAAGCGGAGATCCCTGTGGAGCGTGCTGTTCCGAACAAACCATGGGCAATCGCTGCTAATCCGAACAGATTTGTTTTGCATTACCTGGGCGCGATTTCGGTGAGTTTTGGCACAAATACCCCACAGCTGAACTCCGTACTTCCAGATGGGACAAGTGTGTAAACATATCTTGCAGCGCACGGCCAGTTTGTTTTGTCTGTTTACCAGACAGTAGAGCTTTCTTATTCTGCTAGAGCTCTTTCATTCATTCGAATAAGGTCAACCGTTGGAATTGTAAGCGCTGGAGTATGTTAACCTTATCGGATAGCTCATACAGCTCGTAGTTCAAGCGGAGAATCTTCCTCTCAAAGACTTCAAACGCTATTTCGTCTAACTTAGTCACGGGCCATGCCTCTGCGCCTTACAGTAGCACTGAAAGTATCAGCGACTTCTAAATCTTGATTTCCGTCTTCCGAGAGAAGGCTCGATTTCTAATTTGCTTGCTCAGCCCAAAATACCAAATATTTTCAAGCGTGATTCTTTGCCTTATCTCCAGGCTGACGTTGTTGTTGCTGGCATTTCGGATCCAAAATAGAAGTTTTCTACAACAATAAAGTTGAAATTCTCCATCGTCACTGACAGTCCAAGACGCGATGACGGCGTGCGAGGAGACACCGCTAGGCCCATGAGCCGAAACTATTTTTCAATCTCTGAGAAAGCATTGCTGACTCGCCGTTACACCTCCATAATCTCAGTCATTCTTGAGCATCTGTAAACAGATTTCAATTTTCTTCTATACTTAAAACCGTCGGACTTAAAACCGTCGGTCATATATATATAACCTCTCAACATCCTCAAACTCTCGCCTTTCTTGCTCCTCTTTCTTGCGTCTGAAAAAGGTCATTTCTCCTCTCTCCATTTCTCCTGATATCGCTCTCTAACAGCTGCAGAGTTTGCTGATTGGAAGCGTTCTTCTCTGCAGTAGCATTGAGACACTCCTTTTCGTACCAAGAAATATTCGCAGGTTTTGTATAACCAATGACTTCATTGGAAGTCCTATCCATGGAACGGGTGATATGTTTCCATACCTTGTTAAGACGGAGTAGTTTCCCGGAGTAAGTCGGGAGAGTGTATTTGAAAAGGCTTGGGTGGTGTATTCTGATTGCAGCTTGCCGACTTCTAGCTTTCGTTGTATGTTGGAACCTTGGCTGTGAAAAGATGGGGTTTCGAGTCGATGTTGGAAGCAAGTAACGTTCGCACATCGAACACCCTCGATGAGTGCCTTCCGTCAATCAAAATATGATCAATTTGGTTGTGTGCAGTTTGATAGGGACTCAAAGGGTATTCTCGGCCTGCGGCGAAATCTCTCCATTATTGGAGGTAGTGTCGTGAATGCTAAATTTCTGACGGTTGAGCTTAAGATTCTTTACTTCCAAATTTTGCAGTTGAGTTTGAGTATGGGGCAGCGCTCGTTTAGACTTTCCAAGCGGTCAGCACGACTATACGATTCGATGTAGCCATATTCGTTTATCTGAGAGAATATGTCTCTGAGCGGAGAAAACTTTTTGAAATTAAATGCAACCGTAGTGATTCCATTAAACAAAAGCTTTTAATAAAGAATAATAAATATAATAAATAGCATCTTTAAAAAAAATACGTCATTTTTGGCTCTCATATTATGGATTTATGCCATTACGTGTATATTTAATAGAAACTGTTGTGCTTGATAATAGTTAAATTAGCTGCTCAAGTTACGCTATCAGCCATTCGCACCTTTGAGCTGTTTATTTTTTTTTTTTTTTGCAACTTTAAGTGGAAAACGCTTTCAACGATTTGTTAATTTAAAACGCTAAGCATTCCACATTGCTTTCGCTTATTCATGCAACATTTTCCGCAACACGTTCGCCATTCAACGGCGACTAAATACAATATTTGCCTTTCTCATTGACATTTTGCGCTGGAAATTTTGTTTTTCCATTTTCGCTGTAAAATTTTCCGCGTACACTGAAATTGTTGGAACGTGCGTAAACTTAGTTCGACAATTTGCGTTTTGCATATTTTAAATTAAAGTGTCACAGTTTTGTTGAAAGGGGCACTGGAGACGCGTTACCTCAATGTCAAAAAGCACAACTAACAATTGACAGTTGTCCTGTTGTCCTTGCAACTTTACGTTTAGATTTTGCTGTGTTGAATCTGTTTGTTTTTAGGTTGCTATGTCAATGCTATGCTTCATATTTTGTTTATTAATAACAAATCTCATAGATTGACGCCCTTTAAATGTGTTCAGTTTGCTGAATCTTAATTTTCGAAACTAAGATTGTACGAATACAAAAATTAAGATACTTTTCACAACAAATATTGGTATTGTTAAAATATCATAATGTATATAGCAAAGCTTTGGAAACACCATAAAATATAATATAATATATTTGTGATCACCGGTAGGACGAGACGAGTCGAGTCAATAAGGCCTGTTGGTTTGTATCTTTACTACACAGGTTTTTTCTTATATTAATTTTTAAGATATTTGACTAAAATCTGATTTGAAGATTTATTTCTGCCTTTAGCACCTAAAGTAAACATTTTTAAAATACCCTTATTTAAAGGCAGCCGTCACAAGAACCCACTACTGCGGTGAACCAAGTACGATCTCAGCAGCTGTATCGAGTCATAGGCGGCAATTAAGAATGTACAATAATAGTTAATGCTTGACTCGATCAAAAGTTTGTTAAACATAAAAGCAGCAACAGAATTCTCCCCATTTCTGGCAAGTGGCGTAGAAATGTGCAGCACCGATCAGTTTACGGCCTAATGAAGACGATTGGGTTGATCTATATTGATATATTGTTGAACAATTTGGTAAAAAATTATTGGAAATGTAGCTTTGTTTTTTTTTTTGGCTTTTATTGCTTAAAGATCTATCACTTACCACGTTCAAATTTTGGGCTAGCCTCCATGCAAAACTTCATACTTTTGGGTTTTTCCATAAATTTTTGTTTTTTACAGTTTAAACCAAAGTGTGTATATATATTCTTGATCAGCATCCGTCATTCGTATGTATGAAAAGTTTTCAAATTTGTGAATTTAAATGAATTTAAAAAGTCGAGATACGTGTCTCCATTGTTCTTCTATATAGTCTATAGTACTTAAAGTTGATGCAATACTCACATTAAAAATAAGTTTGAGTAAACGAAAGAAAATGGGAGGAGAACGCGAAGTACTCATAAAGTATACTCCGTAAAGAAGTCGAGTCGATTTGGGACATGTCGGTCTGTCTGAAAATCTGTATATATCGATGTCTTGGATTCTATAAGAGATGGAATCGTCAAGTTTTCAAATTTTAATTCTTCAATTCCAATAGTATCAGCCGTCTGATAGGCCGCGAGGTAATCAGCATTGGTGCATGCCTTTTGGCATGATTTTGGAGTCGGTCATTGTAGCCTTTAGCAGATCTGTTTTTCAACCGGTGCCAAATTTTGGTCTCTTAGGAGGGTGGAGTTGCGGAAATATAAATGACATCCAGTAATTACCAGCATGGGTCGGTTTATTCTGCAAGGAGATCTTACTTCTGCTACACAGCAGTCAGTATATGCTGAACATCCTGCTCAGCCAAGTCGCCACTTTGGCTTTAATATGGTTCTTAAAAGTGAGCCTCCTATCCAGATTAGGGCCCAGGTAGATCACCTTAACTTGTTGTTCGAAGGGCGTGTCGTACATATGCGAAGGTGGGGTCTGCTGTCGACAGAGGGTGAAGCACACCTTAACACTTTTCCTAGCGCTGAGCTTCGCATTCCACCTCTTGACCCAGTCAGCGAGAACATCCTCGTACGTCTGTACTATATCGTCAGGCAGCTCCGGCGATTTTGAAGATGCCATCATTCATATATCATCAGCATATGAAACGAGGAGCAGGGATGTGTCTGGGGCTTCAATCGTAGTAGCATCAAGACCAGGTATTTCTGCTGCATATAAACTAAATATAAAAGGACCACGTACGCTTCCAAGTGACACTCCTGCAATTGCAGGGTGACTGATTTGCCCCGACTTTGACCCTGAAGGAACGGTTCTCCAAGTTGGACCGTATTGGTGTGAAGTAGGGTAAAGGCAGTTTCTCCTTTACCTTTTGTAGGAGAAGGATTCAGGGTGCCTTACTTAATCTGATGCCTGGTCGATATCAACAACTGTGGAATTGCAATATTATCGCCGGTCAAACACTCGCAATATATGGTCGGTGTTTCTGTGGAGATGCTCTAGCGTGCCATGGCCAGAGTGGAAGCCAAATTGATGGTCCGGGATCAGGTTCGGGCGCTGCGCATTGATAGCAAGCCTATCAATGACCAGCCTTTCCTAAACCTTCGAAATTGAAGGCAGGAAACTAGTTGGCCGGTAGGATCCAGTGTTCATCTCCGCTTGCTCGGCTTGGGAATGATTCTGATGACTGCTAGCTTTCACACCTTCGGAAAATACTGTAACCTTATTATAGCATTGAAAATCGACATTATAGTGAGAAAAGCACTCTCCGGTAGCGCATTGAACGTGCGGTTACAGATGTTGTCGTCTCCCCAAACTTTATTGGACTGCAGACGCTTAATTATGTCTTCGACATTCTAAGGGCCAAATGGGTACTCAGGCAGGCGAGTTGGAGTGATACTTATAGAAAGAGTCTCGTAGTATCTACCTC
Source organism: Leucophenga maculata (assembly GCA_035044805.1). Lineage (NCBI taxonomy): Eukaryota > Metazoa > Arthropoda > Insecta > Diptera > Drosophilidae > Leucophenga > Leucophenga maculata. The sequence continues at coordinate 66,680 of JAWNNP010001240.1, read as the reverse complement.
TTCCTCTGATGCTAACTTGAAGGCCAGAAATTGCTCTTCGCGGTGTGTCGTAAAGGCATCAGCTTGCTTTTGCACAGAGCGGCACCAGTTGCCGAGTACATTTTTGATGTAAGCAAGTCGAATCGGTTGTCGTCTACAATTTCTTGTTGCCTTTCATAGACAGAAGTTTGCATCTGATTCGGAACGTCTGATTTATTCCTGGTTTAGCTCATACACAACACCGATTTCGGATGACTTTCGTGACGGAATTTGTCGCTGAGCGAATTACGACCACGATTAAGTTCAACATACCAGCGATATACATAGAGCTGAGTTCATCGATCATTCTTTGTCTTGCCTTTAATATGACTTTTCCAAGTTACTCTTCGATTTATAACGAATCCAAGATATTTTTTGGAGTCACTATGAGGAATTTGTGTATTATTTTAAAAGTATTGGCGGACAATCTCCTCTTCTCAGGCCAAATGTGACTTGTTTCGACCTCTCAGTATAAACATTTATTTTCCATTTCTTAAGCCATTGCTTTATTTTAATTATTTCATTTTGAATATCTTGAGATACTTCTGCCGCAAATATATTTGTATCATCAGCATAAGTGGCTACTGGAACATCACTGACAACAGGAAGATCGGCAGTGAATATTGTGTAAAGGGCAGGTCCCAGAACACAGTCCTATGGGACACCAGCATGGATACTATATAGTTTTTACGTTTCTCCTTCGATTTGAACATAAACATGTCAATTGCTTAGATAATAAAAGAAAAAATATAACAAGCAGCAGTTTTCTCATTTTACATAATATGTCTGGATGCCAGACTCGGTCAAATGCCTGTTGTATGTCAAGAAATACAGCCGCAGAATACAGTTTCTTCTCGAATCAACTTCTTCTTCTCGATATCCAGGATACGATGGCATTGCTCCGGAGTCCCATGACCTCTCCTAAACTCAAAATGATGTTCCACTTGTAAGAATTCTTTCCAATAGCTTGAAGAATGTCATCAGCAAGCTAATAGCACGGTAGGATGAGAGAATATTTTCAGGCTTGTTTGGTTTTGGAATCATTATCAACTCCGCACATTCCATTGTGTTGGAAAGTGATACATCCTCAAAATTTCATTATTAATTTGTGCTAAGAATTTAACTCTTCCTTCTATTTTATCATAGCCTGGTGACTTTTTTTGGTTTAGTTTAGCGAATTCTTCTTTGATTTCAGACACAGTTCTTCATTCGTTTTGCAGGTCTCTTTAAATATTTACTAGCTCTCCAAAGGCCGTATTCATAGTCTTTCGTGTCAGGATCCAGACTTTTGAGAAACTCTCCCGTTGCTTCATTTCTTATTTCGTTTCATGTTGTATTGGAACTTTTTTATATAAGCTGGACATCTACTGGTTTTTACCCAATTTTCCAAAGCATTCACTTCTTTTTTATACGGTTTCTAAGCTCAGCTGATATAGAAACAGTATTCGCTGTCGAACTGCTTCATGTATATTGTTTACAATTGATTCCACAGCCTTATATTCTTCTAAATCAGTTTTGAGAGATATATTTGTATTTAGATTCGCATCTATCCAACCTTGGAATGATGAAATATCCTATCTGTATCTGTGACAATTTTATATTTGTTTGATAGTGCTTGAAGAGGCGAATGGTCTGAATTAGGTCATATTTGTCCGGAATATACAAATGCTATCGTGGTACTCCAAAATAAACTGCAAAATCTCAGAGTTCCGGTATTTGGCGGAGGTCTGATGGCTAATAAGTTGGTTTCCCCGTAGACTGTGTTAAAAAGTTTTTAGTATTTTTGCATTCCTTTGGGATTTGCTAGCCTTGATCCCCACCAAGCGTGTTCGGCATTATAATCTCCGGCAGTAATAATTTTACAAGCAAGTTTTCTAAAAAAGTTTAAAGTAATCGTGATCTTTGAGACAAAATCGTGCTGGAAAATACACTACACAAATTGTTATATCAAATAACATTAATGCAAACAGTCTGTATAGCATTTTCTTTAACTATTTCCATGATATTATATTTAAGCCCTCTTTTAATTAATATTTGCAGAGCCATGAGGACTATTATCTGGATCATAAATTTTAAACTGTGTCCTTTTAGTAAAATGAGTTTGTGATATCAAGAAGATATCAAAATGTAATTAAATTTAAGAAAAAGTTTTACTTTTTCTGTGTGTTTGGAAAGCCCAATTGCATTCCATATAGCAATTCAAAGATATACTTGCATATTTTTGATATTAACAGAGATATTATGCTGAGGAGATTATTTGTTAATTCAAGAGTTCTCGTCATTTAAACTTCTGTTTTCGCGTAGTATATATGCACAAGATGAGCAGTACCCACTAGTGTTAAACTCATTTGGTGTGTTCGAAGATGAAAAACTATGCTCCGGATGTGATTTGTTTGAATGCTGACGAGAAGAATGTATATTAGGCTTCTGCTTCGCAACAAATTCTTGATAAATTTTCCAGCCCCTGCAGCTAGTAGCATGACCTCGTAAGCAGTTAACACATTTAACAGGCAAGTCCTTGTCTAACAGTAGGGGTTTTTTTTTAAATGTTTTGACATTAGTGTTGCCACTTCCCGAAATATAAATAGTGACCCTCGTACAATAACTTTGTTGCTGTATGATATAAGATTTTTCTTTACTTACAAACAAGAATTTGTCTTATATGCATAAAGATATCTAAAAGCTATAGGGACATGATTATGAAAAAATCTGTTTGATTATTTTGTACTATTTTATCTAAAATTTCGTGATTTTAAAAACGATTCAATCGAAACTAAGTGATTGGCAATCGTATTAACACAGAAAGACAAATATGACTATATTTTGGCTGTTACATACATTTGCATTAAATTAATATACCCTTGTATTTGCTGCAGAGTGTGCAAACTAAGTTTTTAAATAATGATCGCCTTATGAGACTTGGTAACACTGTGCGGTGGCACAAATGAACAACCGGAATAAAACTTTAAAAGGCAAATATCATTTTAGCCACGAGTTGCTAACAATTTGATGCAGTATGCCATGCTAAGCGTTCAGCTGAGAGCGGAACGGAGCGCTGCACTGAATAAACGTTTACATTGACGATTTATTTACATTTATACAAAAATTATGGAAAATGATTTTCCTGTGCTGGCTATGCTTTTTTTATTTTATAATTTTTTCGCTGCTGTTTATTTTAGCGCGACGTGTAAAGTTACAAATCAACGCGAATATTTAAATGAAATTTTCATACTAGAATAGGGTGAAGGCAGAGAAAACAGTGCGGTGCGAATATTTGACAGCTTTGGATAAATAGCGCACCCACACCGCATGTGAATCGAGCTAATTTTTGCCATATTTTCAACGGAAACAAATCTGCTGGCATTTCCTGTTACAGCGAAAAAACATTTAGTATTTGAGGCTGTCATGTACATTTTGACGGTTTGCTTATTTGTATTTTGGCTGTATTTTTGTTTGCAATTTATTTTTTTGACCGCTTCATTCCCAGAACTTGCAGACAGGCTGTCAAATGGCGACGATGTCTTGTGGTTCACCTAATTCTATTTTATTGAATGTTTACTTAAGCTTTAAGCGCTTATCACTGCGCATAATGACAGCTCATGAAAATGCCATTAAATAAATGCAACCTTAAAGTATTTATTTGTGGCACGAATTTAACTGGCGGTCTGGTGTGCTCTAAATAAATATTTCATTTTATTTTGCGCTCGTTTTATGTGCATTTGCCATGTTTGATTTTCATTAAATGCGGCATGCAAGCGCCGGCACAGAGCCGCAGAACTATTCGCACATGAATATATATGGGTCGAATGTGACAATAAAAATTGTTAGCTTTAAATTACAATTGCGCGCTGTCATTGTTATACGTTGAAATCGGGTCAAAGATATTGCAAAAAGGTACTCCCACTATGCTGCTAAATATGCATATCGTGCGCTTGCCGTGGCTGTCATATGACAATTTTCAGTTGTAAACGAAATAAAGTTGTAACATTAAGCGAGGTGTTTCGCTTTTTTGGCAACTAAAAAGCAATTCGCTTAATGTCTCCCTTAAATTCAACTAAATCCTTTAGGTGCACACAAAAATTACAAATTTAATCTCTTCCATTTTATTGTAGACTTAAGCTAAGTCAGTTAGTGGGTTTACTTTAAGCGCGACTTAAGTTCGAACAATAAACTTGAGATTTAATACTTTAAAACGGCGAAAACCAAACACTACAGCATACAAGCTGCTTCATCCTCTTCTACTTATACAACTCGACTCTACTCCCTGCCGCCATTGCTATTGCAGAAGAAGTTACAAATTTACACAGACTTCCGTTTCCGTTTTTAAATGTGGAGGAGGAGAAGTAGCAGCATGCAGGCCACAGGAGCAGTAACAAGCGCAAAATGGCGGTGTTAAAGTGTTTGTTTGCTTGTTTGAATAGTTTTTGTTCGTTTTGGCACTTGTTCCGCTTCTGGTTAAGCTAGTTTTGCTGCTCAAGTGCGCATGTATACTCGTATACTACATAAGATATTCTATGCATAATTCAGAAACATAAAACAAATTGGATTTTCAGTAGAATCGATTATTTAGTATCACTTGTACTAAATTTCATATTCAATTTTGTTTGAAGTCTTACAAGGCAAAGAAGAATGGTGGAAATATTTGCCAACTTAAATATATTCATGTATCTGATGCTCCTTTCAATACAGACGACTACATCTTTTTTGCAAAAGTACTCCTAACATGAAAGCTGCAGTCGACTATACCTTCGATTTACCCAGTACACCCATTAAAGCTTAAACTTGTAGGGACCACAAGCACGAGCCTACCTTGATCCGTAACCGATATTTTATTACTAACCGCTGCTGTTTTATATACGCTTGGGGTTGTCGGAGTAGTTCATTTGTAATGGTTTGCGTGGAAATTTTTGGAAAAGCTTCTTGAGTTGCTTTCAAAATAGTTAGACAGTAGATAAACGGAAATAGTGAAGGTCATCATCATAGTCATGTCTTCGATAACCTTCCTGACCACATCTCCAACACCGAATCTACTCCCTGATTTCCCTTTGACTACTGGCTACGCCTCCTAACTAAACTGTAGGTCACCCGACGTAAACTTTCATACTTTGTAGCCATTGCTATCAGCTCCGGCAACGTTGAAAACTTCTTCTTTTTTATGAAAAACTGGATGTCGATATGACTTTTGCGGTAGTTTCGCTTGAGCTGTTGTTCCGGTGAATATCCGGTATGTCTTATTAACGTTTAAATCTCTCATTTGGATACGGCTTCGAATCTGATCTTTCAGCTTGTCGTAGAATCGCTCCTGTAGAAAGATGTTCAGGAATGCCTCATGGAAAACCTCCCAATTTGCCCAATTATTGTTGATTGTTCTGCCACCATGTCAACGCCGTGTGCCGCTAAACTTCTGACATAGCCTGTATTATGTTGTTCTTGTCCATCTCATGAGCTGCGGCCAATCCCTCTATTCGTTTCAGGAATTCAATTGGGTCACCATTGATTTCAGTATCAGATTCATAAGATTCACCTGGGCTCCGGTTCCCCACATTCCTAATCCGTAAAAACTTCTCTAAATATCTTGGTATACTTCGCTTATTTGAAGCGGATGAGCGTTACAGTGGCGCCCGAGCAGGGTCATTGGCCAAAATAAGCATTAAACTGTATCATCATCCACACACTTTCACATACTTTTAAACCAATTTTTAAATTACCAACCAGAAGGTGCCATTTCTGCTGCTGGAAAACGTTGACCACGCTATTTATTTTTGATGTTGGAGAATAAAAAGGAGTCATGCTATGCCATGTCAGGGCTGTAAGCCGAAAGGCCTATTAAGCCCATGTTTTAAGTGCCCGAAAAACCCTGTGTTTTAAGCCGATGTGTAGCTAGCATTGTCGGGAGGAAGGACAATCTATCCTCGGTGATTTGTTTTCCTCAATTCTTTGACAAATTCTGGCAAGAAAATAGTTGCATAAAATTTAGAATTCACCGTTCTATATGCTAATCTCCTCAATTTTCCAACCTCTTACAGTCGGTTATGCCCGAAAATAGATTCTTCCAAAACATGCTTTTTGAATGCATCAAAAGCTTCTTCGGGAGTTGAAAACCGCTGTCCCGGCACGGTCGCAAAATGTTCGGATTTCAAGAAGAAACATGCGATCATTCGATGTGCTGCGCCAGCGAGTAACTTTTGTTGGATTTTGCTGGTCATGAAAGACCCAGACAGACGGTCGACTGCTGTTTTGTTTCGAGCTCATACGCATATATTCACGTTTCGTCTGCGTATACGGCTTTTGACGCACCTCGCATGCATTTCTTCAGCATTTTCTTGCACCAATCGACACAAGCCTTCTTTTGAGCGATTGTCAAATTATGCGGTATCCAACGTGAACAAACCTCTCTGACGACCAAATTTTCATGTAATATTGTGTGTGTATGTTAGTCATACTAATGTCCAGGGATGCCTTAATCTCACGGTTTATCCATAGCTCAATGACCGGAGGACTTTCACGAGATTTGTGGGTGAGCGAACTGCGGCCACGATTAAATTCGTTGTAACAGTTTTTCGCAGTGGCCAAGGATGGAGCTTCATCACCAAAAGTTGATTTAAGTTGATTGGTGCAATCTTGTCTTGATAATCCATGACGAAAATATTCACAGTTTAATTCCATTTTTTGGCCGAGATGAATTTCTCAGATGCCTGTAAAGAAACCAAATTTCATTCGTACGTCAAAGTGTTCACAGTAAGGTAGGCAACCCTCGTATTGGAAATGTTTTGCTTCAATTAACAAAAGGTCTCCACAGCAAGTTATACCAAATATTGATAGTCTTCAAGATAGGATACAGATAGACCACAAGACAAATGCTGTACATTTGTGCCAACTAATTGCACTGACCGGAAGCAAATCGTTCTACGTTTTACCATATAAAACCTAATAAGACAAGCTTCCAATCAAAGCGATTAGTTGGCATAGCTGTATATGGCATATATGAGGTAACTTTTTCTATCGGATAAAAATAACAAAGACTAATATTGAACCTCTAACCGTTGTTCTGAAGTTAATTTAGCTGCAATCGGATGGTCTAGGTTAGTAATACAGTCTATTTTAGTTAAGTTGATTAGTTTAGTTTGATTAAATTTATTTAAAATGTTACTTTATAATAGTGTATCTGCGGCAGATTATTTCAAATTGATTTAAATTATTGCCAAAGCCATAAATGGCTCTAGGTGAGCTGATTGCGTGAATTGTGAAAAGTTTTATGAAATTGTTTATCGTATAAAATATAATCGTTTCGATATCATTTGTTTATTTATTAAAAAAATAAATAAAACAATTATTTGCATGTACGAGTATAACTCAATGCTTGTCTCACTAAACTCAACAACAGCACAATTCCATCCACACTCGACATATTTATTGGTTTTTCGACGCTTCAACGCACATTAAAAGCGCAAATAAAAATCGAAATCTAAAAAAAACACAAACTAAAACGTAATAAAATTCAAATAAAATGTTTATAGAAAATATTTGTGCGCCAAACTGCAATATAGATGTGTATTTCATTTTACCAATATTTATTTATTTATTTATTTATTTATTTATTGCAATTCAAATTATTTATTGCCACTGGTGCAAATATTTCATTTCATTCCAAATATTGATAGAATAAAAGCATTTCTACTGCATTGAACTGGAGAAGCCTTTTGCTTCGCGTTGCTTTGGCATTATTGTTCGAACATATGAGCTGCATATGCATGAGTGCAAATGGAAAATATTTTGTATTTAAAAGGAAAAACATTTTTCAAATACTTTGCATGAGCTATAGATGCATCTGCCATTTAAATTATGTATACTCAGCTGCACTTCAAACAACTTTCGCAGCATATGCAATCTTATATAAATTCTTTATAGAAAGCTTAAATCAACTTTAAATCAGACATTGCTGCTGGCATTGGTGAAAATTATCGCCATGCGGCTGCGATGTAGATACATAATAAAGTTGATGAAAGATACTTCACATTCATTTTTAAAATAAAAAAACGATAATAAAATTCAGTCAGTTCGAGTTGCGGCACGAAGAAAATAAAAATAATAATAATAAAGATAAAGTGCCACACAGAATCCGGCATCCGACATTCTTACATCCTTTGAGGCATCCGCGCTGCGGTTTTATTTTTAAACGCCGGAAAGCTCAAATAAATAAAAAATAAAATTGCAATAAAGCACGGAATCACTGCTGTGCTTTCGTGCCGCACAGTTTAATGGCATCGCAGCGAAAAAAATTTGTAGTAAATGAGTAAGAAAAAGTAGCAGAGATCCACCAGCCGGTCATGTAAATCAACTTGACTGTGCATTATTTGGGTTACTTTGCAGTGGCATCATCCCATTTATAGTATATCATGCTTGCGACGATTCTTTTGTAGACTTAAAGGCGCTTCATTATTTTATTTATTTTTAACAATAAATCAGCTGCATTTAAAGTATTTCAAAGGAAATGTCCAACAGTTTTTGTAATATCAGTTGGAAAATTCAATGGAAAATTCAATTGAAAATTATGTAAATGAAGAGTTGTCTTACACAAGAACTGCTTAAATTAAATTCGCGTTTCATAAAACGGTTGAAACGATTTTCTCTTGAATCTTTGATAGCTGGCAGCAATGTTCGCACAGTAAAACGATGGAAAATCTTTAACAATTTAACAAGTATTGCCTAAAATGCTAATGTTTATTTGCTTTCAGCTCATAACATAGCTCCGTAAATTTTCAGATCGATCCTCCACATGGGCAAAGTTTAAGAAAAATTAAAGGATCACGATTTATTTTTTTTTATAAATTAATTAATGATTGTTAAAAAAAAAAATACTAAATTTAAAAATGGTCGTTAAAGAATATGGCTAAATAAACACCTGCCATTAATGACATTTGAAAAACATGTTCAAACATATAAAAATTTTTAATAATTTTGATAGCAAAGAAAGTATAGAAATCCTTATACAGTACATATATATATTCGTGATCAGGACGATGTCTGTCTGTCTGCCTGTTTGTAAGCCTTGCTGTCTTTCTATAAAGTTTCTCCAAGTTGACAAAACTAAGAGAAATTTAACTAATAAAATAAGTTTGTTTCTATGTTGCACTGTTCTTCATATTTTGCAACCGTTTCACCGAAGTAGTAAAAATTCATACTTTTTGGTTGTCCACTTTGTAAAATAATTTGAAGAAAGCTTTGACTAAGATGTTCCCTTTGTTTATCCAAGCTTGCAGTATATCCAGGTATTCTTGCAATTTTATTGTTGCAGCTCTCGCCGAAGAAGCTTTTGAAACGATTGCTGTATGAACCAAATAAGTTGCAATTGTAATTTCTTTCTCTTAGTTTGGGATTGGCATATCTGAAGTATACAGAGTGTAGAGTGCACACTTCCTTGCGGTACTCCAGTCTGTATTTTTTATTCGTCTCTTCTAAAGATATGATCTGATAAATAAATATTGTGATGCAGGTAAAAGCCGTTTTATTTTATAAAGAAGACATTTATGCCAAACGCGTTCAAAGGCTAGTTTCATACCGAAAAATGCTGCAGAACAATATTGCTTGTTTTCAAAACCTTCAATTATTTCTTTTTCAACTTTGTGTACCTGTTCCGGAGTTCCATGTCTATGGCGAAAGTCTATTCAATTGTGGGGAAGCAACTGTCGATTGATTTGTGGAAGCATGCTGCGAAGAAATATTCGTTCTAATATTTTCGAGAATCTAGTCAGCAAACTGATGTGACTATGCGAAGGCATTTAATTTTCTGGTTGGCCAGGCTTGGGGATAAGAAATATCTCCACAAGTTGCCATTGGTTTGGAAAATGGTCAAGCCTGAAGCAGGTATTAAAAAAGAGAACAAACAAGTGCTTTAATAGTTGCTGCATCAATTCCATCATATCTAGACGACTTCTTTACGTCAAGTTATTTTATTTCTTATTTTAGCTCGTCTAGTCTTACCGATGAGAGAGGAGGTATGCTGGTTCATTTCAAAATCTTTAACTGATTCTTCAATATTGTTGCAGAGAAGTGAACGATCCTGCTATTTTTTCATTGCTGCGACAGCAACTTCCCTATGAGTTTTTAATATTTTGTAGCTCTCCATAGGCTGTATAATTTTTAAGGTCAATGAGCCTAGATTTAAATTTCTTCACGACTATTTTAAAAGCATTTTTATCTTTGGAATATCTTGCTTGCTGCTTGCATCTTCTTTCGATTACGAGGTGCTTTATTTCTCTAGAGTAAAACGAATAGTTTCGGTATGTTCGAAAGTTATTTGTTCTCCTCAAAGGTATATCAACGTCAGCGGCTTCGTGAATTTTATTATTTAGCCATTCTATTATGTGGTCAACCTCCTTTCCACAATGTAGTTCAATGTTTGAATTAATTTGACTATCTAACCAGCAACCGAATAACACCAAGTCGTTATTCTTACAGGAACGTTAATATGAATGAAAAGAGCTGAGGTGTTTGAACATAGGACTTGTAGATCTGAGATTATTACTCACCATTGCTTATCACTCATTGGTTGAGTCTGTAACAAATAGCTAAGTCCAAAATATCAGTATACCGATTTGAATCCGTAGTCCAGTATGTTGGGTACCCCGTCATAAGAACTGAGTCATTTTTCGAAGCGATACTTTTAAGATATTATTTTCCTTTAGGATTATCAGCTCTTACGCCCCATCATAAATGCTTTTGCATTGAAATCGCCACCAATGAGAAAATTGTTGGAATGAATCATATTTTTGGTGACTTGATGCCGTGGTGCTAAATATGCTTTAGCAGTTCTAAGTGTACCAGTAATTGTACTTAGTTTAATTGCAGAAAAATGAGCCCACGACTCGACAGTTGACCTGCAAGGTTCGAATTTAATGTTTTTTTTTCCACGCGCTGTTCCAGCAGGGTGATTTGACGACACCATTTCGTATCCGTTTATGCTTAGTAATGTGGAAACTTGATCTACCAATTGGTTATACCATTTATTGTGTTTCTCTATTAACTGCTCAAACCTGGCGATCCGATTGTGATTTTAAAATATTCACTTTGGATAACTTTTATTTGTATTGCGACACAGTTTCAATTTGCACACTTTGGCTTGTGTTGTTCAGTTTGTTGTTGCTTGATAAAAAATTTTAAACGAAAATGGCTTTATTGATTTTCAAAGTGTTCTCCATGAAAATTTCAATTTTGTCAGCTGCTTGAAGTAATATCTAATTTCGAATATGCAATGAATATTCATTGCATATTCGGAAGCCATAGAACGTTAAATCACACCAAGTCTCTTAAATAGATTTCAATTATTGGTTTCTAACGGATTTTTTTTCCAGGTGAACACGTTGCCGAGTCCCAGTCTTATGCATATGAATCTGAAAGTGTTTTAAGGTTTAATTTAAATCCTTGTGGAAGGCTTTAGCACGTCAGGTTAAAGAGATAAAAAAACACATTTTTTGGGCCCTTTGCTTTACTTCGCTTTTATCAAAATACTGACCAGATAGACAACTTTTCTATTAAAAACCACTCCGATATGAAAAACAAGTAAGAAAATACAGTCAGGCGTAACCGACTGTAAGAGGCCCTGTACCAGTTCAGGTCTCCTAACAAACACATTAAATGTTTCCCGAGCATATGACCAAACCTATGACCACTTCCTACTGCACGAAAAAGTGCCTTATAAAACATTTTTTTATTTATGAAAAGAAAAGGGGGGTCGTTCAATTTCAATTGCTTATAAAATCGTTATTAATTATCCGATTTTGATGAACTTTTTGGATTTTGACTAAGAGGGACGTTATCTCTTTACTGGCATACTCAATTTTTTTTGTGCCGAAGAAATATTTTTCCTTGGGGGTGATTTTAGGGGGAAAGGGGGGAGGGGCAAAATTTTAAAATAAACTTGTGAAATTCCGGAGCAGTCCTAGACGAATGCAAAAAACACGAAGTCCCTATCTATTACCGTTTCCGAGATCCTTTCGTTCATACAGACCGACGGACGGACGGACGGACGGACAGACGGACATGGCTATATCGACTCCTCTATCACTCCTGACCATAATGGGGGTAACTTTGGGGGGTCTCCGACCATTATTTCTACCTGTTACATACATTTGCACAAAACCAATAGGCTCTTGTACCTTCGGTACAGGGCCTAATAAAACAAAGTCGAATTTTGCAGGTCTTTGTTATTTGAGTAGACAACTCTTGGTACTCAAAAAACCATCGACCACATTCACGTTTCCCGAACATTGTCTTGGGATAAAAACTATTTTAATTCTAAGCCTATCTTGGATCCCTCCTTTTTTGTTATGCGCTCTTGTGCAAGCCGTGGACTTCGCACATTTTAATTGGCATACATCTTATATATATAGTACAAATTGTATATGCATTTATGAGGTCTAAGTCTTTCATCATTTTGGGGGAGCCCTTACAAATACTGCAGCTTTCCGATGATGTCTCTGGAATCATATCTGCAACCCCTTTCCAAACACTATTTTTAAATGCCTACAATGACGGCCGATTTTTTCAGAGTATACTGCTACCAAATTGTTTTTGTAGATGCACAATACAAAGGGTAAACAAATATTCAGACACCATATTGTGTACAGAAATGGTAAGGGTTTATCGATACATTGATTATACTGAGCTTCAACAATTCTAGCAATTAGCACAACCTTCTTCGGTTTTAATTGCAAGTATGCTGGGTAGATATTAAGATTTCGCTCTTTTGCACCATCTTGCATAAGTTTATATGTGAAAATTTTATATTCTCCATTAATATGCAGAGCCAAGTGTCCTCTGGAGTATACATACTTGATAGGGATTTAACGATATAATTTAAGACCAATAAAATTGACGCATAGAATTAGTGCCTACCATTGAAACAACTTGCAAAACACTCAGTTTTCCAGCATTAAACAAGCTGACACATGTCGTTGTGTCATGTATGGCTTTTAACTAATTCTCAATCTTTGGTGCACTGTACTCTACTATTCGGAAACTCTCATAAAATTGACTCACTCCAAATTTTTGCTTAAATTATTTTTACCACAGTCGTAAAATATTCGCGCTACAACACTGTGCACATGCACAGTCATTAAGAGCAGCGGAAGTGACGAACCAATGGCGTAAACGTAATATTTCTGTATACAAGAATGTTGTCTCCTACCAATGTCGCCTGCCTTTGTCGCCGCTGCTGCTACAGTTGCTGCTATTGTTTATGATTGTAGATATTAATAATATTTAGACAGAAGAAACACATTTGTTATGTTGTCGTAAAAAGACTTATATTCCTTTATATATACATATAGAAGATATATCTACAGATACATGCGTGATACACTAAGTGTTATCTTCACAACTGAAGTGTCTTTTGTTTATATTGTTTCCGTTGATGATGTGATAATTATGCGGAAGTTGTTAAACTCAGCTGACGTCAGGAAACTTTATTTTGTTATCTGTTTCAAACAGGCAGACAACAACTTACGCCATTTTTATGTGCTTTCTTTTTTATAATAAAAAATCAATCTATAAAAAAGATAAAAAAGCAACGAACTCTATTACAAGATACTTTATCTAATAGATTGATTTTTGCAAACGAATTATGAAAGCAGCTACAGCAGCTTTAATTAAAAAGGCAAATATGCTATTGGCATCAACTTCCGCTTTTGCTATTAAGCGGAAGTTAGCATCGCGAGCAGCAGTAGAAGCAGCAGCAAACTTCTGTTTCAAAAATAATAATCTTTTGAGTTTTTAATTTATTCCTGCAATATTCAAATGTATCCAGCTGCAAATTCTGTAATTTAACTTTGAGCTAAGTTTAATACAGCAGTTCTTTGCCAATTAATTACAATCAAAGACTTTGCTGTAGCAGCTGCCCTCAGCTTGGTTAGTAAATCAAAATTAAATTAATTATGCGTTTGTCAGTACTGGTCAGCAGCAAAGTTCAAGCAGTTACCTCAGTAATTTATGACACAAATTAAATAATGTTTTTGTGTAGGGCTTACATAACATTTTTAAACGCCAAAAGCGCCGCACAAAGCCGCTCGAGTACACTTTTGGCTTTAGAAAAACAAGTCACCAAATGCAAATAGATGCCACGCACAAAACTTTTCATGTTTCCGTTTTTTTTTTCATTAATTTTCTTTGCAATTGGTGTGCGAAGAAGTTTTTGTTGTCAGCCATGTCAAATAAATTGAAGAACATGTTTAAATCTTCAGGTATATCAGTTAAGTTTATACCCTTAATATGAGCTGCAACCATACCACTGTGGAAAATCTGACTTAAAGATGTTAAACAGTTGAGGTGACAAACTGGATCCTTTTACTAATACTGAAAGGAGTCGAGTATTCCAAGCCTAAATGAAATTATTTGGACAAGTTCTTCCCAACTGAACTTCTTAAAATAACCCAGAACTATTTAATGATTCGAACATACTCCGTTCAATTAGACTAGTAAAACTCCAACCTTTCCAGCATAATGGTTGTCATAAAGGATCCTCTAATGGTAAAATCTTTACATCATATATTTTACAGTGGAATTGTTTCTCTTTCTAAGTCATATCGGTCGTTTTATAAAGGAGTTCATCACGCCATATTGAATCCCATCGCCATATGAACAGTTAAAATTATCTTTAAACAACTTTTCTGGTTCTGACAAAAAGTCTCAGCCCAAGCGACACATTTTTCAGCAGAGGTTGAATAAAATGTTGCACTATCCTTAAGCGTGGGGCTTATTGTGGATTTCTTCTTTATTACTTTTTTTATATTCCAAAAGGGAGAAGTTCCATTATTCTTAGTAGAAAGTAAAAAGTTCCAGAATTTATTACGAAGTTAAGGGATATCTACTTGGATGCAGTAGTTAAGTCTTCTTCCTTGTACGTGTTAGTCAATAACGCCGATAGTCCCGGCGAAAACTGTTTCATAATTGTATCAAGAGTTCAATTTCTAATATCAACGGTTTGTGATGCGAATTGAAATTTTTTAGGTATACTAAAACTTGTAGCAGCAAGTATTGCATTGCAAACTGTGATTATCATGCTGACTATTCCATTAGTTTTAAATCAAAACTTAATTAAAACTTTTAATTCAATATTAGAAATGTTTGCTCTACCTTTCTGGGTTTCTACAAGCAATATTATTGAGCAATATCATCAATATTGTTTGTCCTTGATTTGGTTGTCCGTATGAACTATTGCAGCCCTTCTTACATCACCACTGCCGAAATGACAAATCCATTAAATAAAAAAAAAAAAACCAAAAACTTTTATTTAAATTGACACCTGTCCGAACTGCCAATATTTTTGTCCGCCAAGAATATGCCATTAAACATTTCCTTCGGCCCCTCGTGCGCGGACCTCAAAGGTAGTGTCCGTTGTACTCACTCTACGCGATCTCAAATCCAGAATGCAGTGATCACAAATACCTAGTCGCGTAGTTGAAAGACCGATGCGCTTTACCGGACGCTCGTTAATGGTGGAGGTGGGCATGCAGGGGTCCAGGTGCGCACTCTCATGTAAGGTTCTTCCATGACTACCGCAGTAGCCCTTAAAATTATTCTACCACGGATAATCGGTTGAATTGAGGCGAATGACGCCACACCGCCACTGCAAAATGAGAGATGGCTCGCTATCTCCGTCGCATATGATCAAAACCGTAGGTCGGTGTGGTGGAGAGGATGAGGGCACAGTAGAGGCTAGCGCCTAAACCCACCAGAAGGGGTTGTGGCTTCCGAGAACCAGCTTGTTGTGTCTCTTCCACACTCCACTTAGCAAAACTTGTTCTGCAGTCCCTCACCACATGAGACAGCTTGAGCAGTGTTGACGCAGTAGCACCGCTATCAGGCGTATCTCTAACGCCATTGCCAAAAATTCCGGGCACTTTCGCAGCGCGTGATCGCCAAAACACGGTGTTTCTTCAAACCTTTCTCCATTTATAGAATCAAATATAGATCTTATTTTTGAAGCTTATTGAAGCAAACAAAATATACAAAATCGTAAATTACAAGAAGCATGACAAAAGGACGTGTAATCACACCACGCCCTGTTTTACTACCAGGTGCTCTTACTTTTTCATCCCTTCATGAGTACGTTTTAAAATGCAACTGAGGTGACATTCATTCGGGAGGAGATTTTTCTCGCGATTTTCCACAATAATTCCGATCTCTAAATTCGGTTGTGGATTCTGAAAAGCTCCATAAGCTTTTTCAGACACGTCTGAAAAGTCATTAAACAGAAATGTAACCAGAGGAGAGAAATTCACACAATGAGGAATTTGAATATAATTAATCTGCTCATCATCCTCGATAAAATAACACGCATTTCCGGCGTGATGACGCAAATAATCTCGCTCATTGACATATGGGGGAGTACCTTGTACAAGTCTTGCATACTTAAACTCTAAATCTTCTACAAAAAATCCAGTGGATATTCGTTTGTCTGGCTGTGCATGAATGTACATCTTAGGAGAGAAGCAGTGCAACTAAAAGTATGCAATAAAATATAAATGCTGACACGACGACGACGATCCCAAAACTTTTTGAAATAATAGAGATAGAACAATAATAATAATAGATACAAAATATTTAGAATCGTCTAGATTCATTTATTCATTCATCAGATCATAAGCATTCCATGAATGTGCTTAAGTTGTTGTTGCTTTTTCATTTATAAAGATCTTACCCTTTTGGATTTGCAAAACTTACCCTTCCATTAAGGGTGTTTGGCATTATTATCTCCGCCTGCTATAAGCTTGAAACCCGGTTTGGAAAAAAATTTAAAAATTCTTGTGACTTAAGAGCAAATTGTGGCGGGAAATATATTACAAAAACTGTATTTATATACTTCAATACGAAAAGCCAGTACTGCATTTCTCTCATTGTATCGACGACATTATGTTTAGTTACTCTTTTAATTAATATTGCAGACCCACCAAGAGCGCAATTGTCTAGATGATTTGCGAGGATTAGACCACACCCTTATATATGAAAGTGAATCCTAATAATTTGTCAATATTTAACGCAAAGATTGCCGTCAAATTCGTTTGGTCTATTTGTAGAAATAGCGACAGTTAAGGACAAAAACTTAAATCTATATTTCGCTAATAATTCCTGTCCTGCTATATACCGCAAAAGTAAGGATCTTGATAGCATCGGATGTAAAGTTTATGGAGTGTTCAAGAGAACTATTCTTCGAAAGTTTTCTTTACCTATTAGAATTGGCTACATTAGAAGAGGGCCTAGTATGGAGAGATATTTACCAATTAATTAAGCAAGAATGAATCCTGCTTAAGGATTGCGTTTGTGTGCGAAACAACTGAGACGAAATCGTTTTTTTTTTTGTTCTACGGAAGTTTTCTTGCTTTAAACTGAAACAATTTTTGATGCTAAAATTAGTTTTTTTTTTAAATGTAGAGCAATACAGCAAGTGCCGAAGGAAGTTTACCGAAGCCACTTCGTTATTAATAATCATTGTACCACTAGACTATATACGTATCTACTTATGAATATATTTAAATTGCTCAAACGATTTTATTTTTTTCATCAGTGTTGGCAATGAAGATCATATTGATTCGGTTTATTTCGCTTTTAGAAATATCACTGCACTCGCAGTGGAACGGTTCAAAATCGGTCAAATAAACGGTTAAGCAAAAATTCCTTCACCGAGTCGAAGTTGCAACATTTAAATAAATAAATATTTAAAAGACAAAGGTGCTTATAAGAACTTCATAGCTATCTAAAATATTAATATTAACATATTAATATGATTATTTTCTGGACTTGGACTAATAAAACCCACCCGACTTCAAAAAATCACATTTCTACAGAATAAAACATAATCAAAATAATATTTAAGAAAATAAAGACATAATAAAAAAAACCAAAGAACAATCCATAAATTTTCAATTAGAACCAATGTTTTTTATCACTGTGATGTAACTAAGACGAGAGTCCTATTTAGTTTGTTTTTTCTGCTTAAAGATTTTTTCTCTCAAATAGACAAAACACGGCTACATCAACTCGTCTCGTCAAATATGTTATGTTTCCATTTTCCGGTCTCCGATGCTTTTTTCGCTTTTTAAAATACCTTTTGACATTTCAACAAACCCAGCTGTTACTTGTTGTAGGAATTGTGTAGGAATTGTATTGTTCTTATATTTAAACAAAGCATTTAGTACAAGTTTAAATGACGATTCTATCAAATTGATTGATTATAGCAGCATTGTAATAAATAATACGAGTTGAGTGTTGCTCTAATTAATTAAATGATTTGTCAAATGCATTTAACGGATAATTTTTTTTTTAGAAATGACGGTTCAAATAGACTTTTATTAATCTTCTGAGTTGTAAATTAAAAAAATTATTTTATACCCTTTAATCACACGATAAAAGGATTATTGTACTTTTAATGTACTTACCAATCCGTCTTTCTCCATACAAACCAATCCAATCCCTCTTTATGATTTTTAGTAAGAAATAAACTTTATTTTTTTTGTTAATTAAACTAGTCCATATGTGTCCAGTTCGAACTACTACAAGGTATAGCGCACATACAAATGTGTCCCTCCCTCCTTGGTTTTTGTAAGAAAGAAAATTTGGTTGCTAATTCAGCTCAAAACTTGAAATTGGAGCATTATAAACGATGGCCCCTTGTAAAAATTGGTGTTGATATAAACATGTCCATCTATCATGCTGTCCGAGCCTTACAGTTTGAATGTTTAGTGCCTTCTATTCTTCTTTGGATTAGCATTCCCTCTGTAAAGGGTCAGTATCCGTAGAAACCTGCCCCTACTTCTGCATCATAGAAGAACAAATTTTCTTTAATCTTTCTTGTTAGTTAAGCTACCCCAATTCTAATAAAATTATAGGCTAACCTTTACAAATCATCCAATATACGAATGTTAGGTTTAATGTGGGCACAGGGTATGTTGAAGTCAAGGACACTTGACTTCAGCGTTTTATTTTTTTTCTTGTTTTTTTTTTTTCATATAAATGAAAATATTTGTAAAATTTATGACCGGAATTTGTCAATTAATTTTACAACTTGGCCATTTATTGTGCTTGTCAGCATTTGTTAAAACGTTTAAATGTAAAAAAAATATGAAAATGCGAATTAAATTGTAAAACGCATTCTTCATTGTTATTTAAGCCAATTGCTGAGCTGTTAAATGCTTTTGGCAATAATTTATAGAATTGTGCATGTAATTGCGTAATGCATTTGCAGCGAATCCATATTTGCATGTGGCAAATTAAATTGCGAAAGTATTTCATTTGCTTGTAATTAAAGTTAATAATGAGCATTAATCAAATAGTGAATTCGCCTAAAGCAAGTATTTATTATTGCATATAAAACCATCGGAAATGGTTGTGTTTGGTCATATCTTTTAAAATGTTTTGCCTGAAAGCCTATAATTTGTTGTGCGTGTTAGGAACGGAAAAGAGTGAAAATGGTAAATTGTTAGTTTTGTTCAGTATTATGTAACTTATTTATAATATGTTTCAGTTGGTATTGGTAGTAAAAGAAAAAAGTTTAGTACTATAGGTAGAACAAGATTTTTATGTTTGTACGTGGTCTGCCATGAAACAATTAGATTTAGTATACATAGAGTGTCTTTTTGTTGATATTTCTTAGGTTCTGATGAAATCTGAGACTAAGGACAGACATATGACAGAAGAATAAATAAACACACTATTAGCTCTCTGACATCTTCTATATCTTGTTACAAGCTTCAATTATTTGGAAAAATTCTAAAAGTTGAAAACTTTTTTTTCTACTCTACTCACACTATGTCAAAAGTGCATTGATTTTGTCTTAGATTTTTTATTTTTGCTAATAGATAAGAAACAGTCGTGATCTCAGCCAACACTGTCCAAATTCTTGTGGTCCATCTACTATTTCCTCCATTAACAGCTCATCTCATACCTTGAGAAACGTGTCTTCAATATACTAAAAACAATTTTATTGAAAGTCTTAATATATTGGTTTACATGTCTTTATTTTACTGTCCCAATTGCTCTTTAGAAAAAATAGAAATGATTTTTAAGTGCCCACAGATAAGCAGATATGATTTGAATATTTAAGGCGCCAGTTCTTTTGATTGCCAACACCTAGTCATCCCTATTTCGATTTCTATTTCGTTGTCAAGTATGGGCTGCCCATGTCTACCGTTCGTGGTGGAGTTCTTTCATCCTCTCATCATGAGGTGCCCAGCCCAGTGCAGCCGCTGGAATTTTATGCGCTGGACTATGTCAACCTCATCGAACAGCTCGTACAGCTCGCGGTTCATACGGGATCTAAGCTCGTCGCCGACTCTAATAGGAAAATCCTGCGAAGAATCTTCCTCTCGAAGATTTTTGTTGTTTTATCTGACTCAATCACGGTTGACAACTCTACGCAATACAGTAGGACCAGGAGTATCAGCGCCTTATAGATTTTGATTTTTGTCTTTCGATAGAAAGCTTTACTTCTAATTTGCTTGCTAAGCCCTAAATAGAATCATACAAGCATGTTTCCTTGCTTGATCTACTGGCTGAAGTTGATATTGCTGATCATTTCGGATCCAAGATAGATGAAGTTGAGACTCTGAATCGCCACTGACCGTCCAAGACGCAATGACTGCGTGCGAGAAGACACCAAGTATTTCGCCTTGTCCTCATTCATCGCTAGACCCATGAGCCGAAGCTGTTTTTCAATCTCCGAAATTGCTTTTGGAAGATCGAGCCCGACATACTCTGTATTTACGAGCACTGGCGTAGGATGTATTCCATCAGAAGATTAAAAAAATCGCACGACAGAGCATCGCCCTGCCTGAAACCTCTCTTGGTATCAAAGGGATCGTAGAGATTTTTCCCCACCCTGCGACGCTTTGTGTGTTAGATAGCGTCGTCATGCAAAGACGAACAATCTTTGCCGGAAAACTTTGATCGTATCGGCTTGTCGAAAGCGGCTTTGTAATCGACAAATAGGTAGTGAGAATCTTCGTTGAACTCACGGGTATTTTTCAAGATTGGTCGTAATGTGATTATTTTAGTCTGAAGCCACATTGATATCGTCATATCAGTGAATCCGTATATGGCTTCAGCCTAGAAGCCACAGAATCTTATATCCAACAGAAAGAAGACTATTCTTCTTTCTGTTGGATATAAGATTCTGTTGGTGCAAACAGTCTCTTTTCTTAAAAACAGAAACACTGAGATTCCAGTCATTATGTATGCGTTCATCAAACCATATCCTGCATAAAAGTTAGTGCATACTCTTAACCAACCCTTCGCCGTCGGTCGTGCAAAACTCAATTGGCTGCCCATCCAATGCTTCCGCTTTATTTTTCAGATTTTTAATCACCGAATCGAACTCGTGATAATCCAATGGCTCTACAATAGTGCCATCATTAATTGGTGGTTTTGGTGTCATTGCTCACTCGGCGGAGTCGTGCGCTTCATCGTCTCCGAGTAGGTTGGAGAAATGACTCCTCCATAATCTCAGTGATTCCTGTTCATCCGTTACTAGATTTCCATTGTCATCCTTACAGAAAGTTACTCCGGGCTTAAAACCTTCAGTCAGGCGCTTGACCTTTTGATTGAATTTTCGAGCTTCATTACTGTCACGTAACATCTCAACATCCTCACACTCCCGCCTTTCTTGCTCCTTTTTGTTGCGTCTGAAAAGGCACTTCTCCTCTCTCCGTTTCTCTCGATATCACTCTCTAATAGCTTGCGTTGTTCCCGACTGTTCGCTGATAGGATGCGTTCTTCTCTGCAGTAGCATTGCGACACTTCTCGTCGTACCAAGAATTCTTCACAAGTTTTGTATAACCAATGACATCCTTGGCAGCCCTATCCATGAAGCGGGTGATATGTTTCCACTGCCCACATCGTTCCTTCCAATCTTGGCGTTGAAATCGCCAAGCACGATTTTGACATCATGATTGGAAAAGCGTTCGTATAGATGTTCCAAGCGTTCATAGAACTCATCTTTAGCATCGTCGTCTTTCTCTTTCGTCGGGGTGTGCGCACAAAGCAGGCTGAAATATAAATATTTAGCCTTGATGCGTATCGCGGCTAGACGCTCGTCAACAGGCGTGAACCTAGAAACGAGGCCATGTAGTTTCCTACTCATCACGAAACCACATTCAAATTCGTGCTTACTCGCATGGCTGCTGTAGTAGATGTCACAGGCTGGTTTTTTTAGAGCAACCCTGTCCTATGCATCAGATTTCTTTCAACTTTCGAGGACATCAACCAGCTAGAAATTTGCATCATTCCAATTAAGGGTGCGGACATTCCAGGATCATATCCGTCACCTTTCACCGGCTGCACAGAGGCTACCTAGGAGGTAAGTGTTCTAGCGGACGTCGGCAGTTGCTTGGAACGTTTCACACGAATCGCTGTTGTGCTTTCCTAACTGAATGGCAGTCAACAACTTTTCTTACAATGTGAACTTCTGCAAACTTTTTTTTTTTGCTATCCATAAAAGTGACCGGGTCTACTTTCATCTTTCATATATAAGTATCAATACGCAATAAGCCATTGTTTCAAATTTCCAAAAACTTAAAACTGCTCGGTGGGTATATGGAGCGCTTCCAAATATTTTTTTTTTTATTTATACATATCTAAAATACCCAACAATACGAAGCCTTCATGATGAATATCAACATTTGAGAGACTATAAGGATATAACTTTCAAGTTTCCATATTTAGTCTCTTCTATTCCCTCTTCAGACAAAAATATTTGATGAACGAACCGGCCTCTCGCTAAGTTGTTTTTAATGAAAAATTTTCGATTATTTTATTAATTCGATTATTTTTAATTTATCTTTGACTAATCTTAATGAAATAGTCATCACGCATTCAAATGGAAATATATTTCCAATACAAATTAAATTTTCAATGATGAAACAGGGCAAAAATTCGTTTTTTCGTTTTTACTTATTCCATTCAAATGAAATATTTTCCAATGCGTTACAAAACGTACTGCAGAATGTATAACACCTTCTTCGTCCTTTATGTGAAAGTGTATTAAAATGGAAAATTTCGCTACGTTTTCTTAATCCAACCAGAAACGCAAAAGTTTCTACAACAAAGTCGTAAAATCTTGAGCTCATTCGTTCGCACGTTGATGAAAATTAGTGAAAATTGCTGAGGCACTTTTTCAACTTTTGTTAAAAGTCGACAAAACTGCGCCGCCTCCGACAACCTCAGGGGGAAACCATTCCGTAATAGTTTGTCGGTGCCATTCAGTACACATGCAGAGACGACACCAAATAGAAGAAGCCAAGAAGCCAAGAATGAGTGGCATCATTTGTGATTTTAGTTTTTGGTTTAGTTTTGCCTTTAAGGCGACGTCTTCCTACTGGAAACGACTGTCAAGGGATATGGTTTGTTAGTTTTGACTTTCCTATGGAGTGTCGTAACTTGGTTAAAAATAGGCAAAAGGTTTCGACAAAATGCAGTTGGTTAAATGTTAGACATTAAATTTTCTGTATTCAAAGAGACTTTGGTTGCATATTTATTGTAAATACTTTCTTTTTTATTGACTTTAGCAGCTACTAAAAATTTACGCAGGCACTTTATAGACTTGGCTGCTTTTACATTTACATCCAATTAGATTTATGTGAAATTTTATCGATTTCGATTAGACTTTTATAGCCAACGTGCGGCACTGAGCGCATATAAGAGTCTACTTATTTGAGAATTATGTGCAACAATTTATTCAAGTCCTTGCGCCGAAATATTATGTGCACTCTGTGTATCCTTTGGAATTGATTACACAGCTCAGTGTGGCTTAACATGGCGTATGTGTAATTTAATTAAATTCAAAATGGAAACTTTTGTGGAGTAGCTAATTCATACGACTCGCCAGTTTGGCTGTAATTAAATCATCTAAGAAGCAATATGAAAACTTAATCAACTGTTGTTAATGATTTTTATTGTTTGAAAACTCTTTGAAAAGTTCAATTGAAAAGTGGAATGAATGAAAATAATTATTATATTCATAATCGTGCACAACTTTCACTTTTTAGCCTTGAATTGACTTCATTTCATTGCTGGAACTCAGCAGTTTGATGTACTCTACCCGTAAGTACTTAAAACAAAAGTTTGAATATGCGCAGCACACGGTCCTCTGCGCTATTGTTCAATGCCTCTGCATATACATGTAGTATATGAACAGCGGCATAAATATTTTAATTATACATTCGCCTATTTGAATTTCATCGAATTTCACTCAAAAGCTGTACACCTTTTGCGTAATTGACCTTCTTAATTAATTAATTAATTCGCTGAAAGTTTATTAAAATATTCCAAGAATAGAATACGTTGGGAAATTATTATTTTGACTTAAATACGTAATTCTTTTTATTGTCTTCATTTTTAATTATCTCTGTGCAGGTACAGAGGGAATAATTTCGGCGAAATTTGAATTGCTTTTTGCAAAATGTTAAAATTCCACGTAATGCTTCAATAGCGATTTAAAAATTTTTTCATAGCACTTATATAGAATAGAATAGTGAAAAACTTGTTCGAACAAAGCAAAAAATAGAGAACACTTTGTTCTGTTGTTAAAACATAAACATAAAAATGGTAAATGGTAAGCGCACAACGGAATTAAACTCTAAAGTACACCTTTTTTGATTTGAATTTTAAGTTTGTACTTTGTGCGTAACTTAATGAAACCAGTTTAACTCTAAATTGTTCAAATTATACATATATGTATATAAATTAGCTGTTCCTGATGTGTTCTGAAATCCAACCATTTCTTTATTCATATAGAGAGACATATCTTAAAAAAATTATACAACCAGCTTCAAATTATTTTTTATAGTCGAGTTTAGCTTGAAATGACGAATTTAGTGCATCTTAAACTTAGTCCAATTATGTATCCTACACAGTTTCAGATTGGAATATATCGCTTATACAATTTTAAGCTTCATTGGTGTACACAGTATCTTGAATTCGACTGCTGCTTTCTTCCTTGTTCTAGTAAAAAATCGCAAAATAATTTATAAATTCTTCTAAATATTGGTGAATGCATTAATTCGTGCGGTTTTCTAAGAGAGAGCGTTACTAGTATGTATTACTTCTCGTCTTGTTCATCCGTGACAACATTCATTTGGAAGCTACTGTCACTGCAGGCATTTTTTAGTATATGTCATTTGGTTGAAAAGTAAACAAACATATTTTCTTTTCATTTAAAAATGTTTCAGACAAATAGTATTAGCGGGGAGTTCTTCTTCATTACTATAACATGAAGAAAAATGCTAACAAAAGTCATCGTATTTTAGTGGACGTCTATGGTGACCATGCTCTGGCTGAACGAACGTGTCAGAAAAGGTTTGCACAGTTTAAATGTGACAATATCGACTTCAAAGATGAAGAACGACCCGGACAGCCAAAAAGGTTTAAAAATTAAGAATTGGAGGCATTGCTCGATGAAGATGCATGTCAAACCTCAAACAAGTATTTCCAGACGTTTAAAAGCATTAAGATTCATACAAAACTTTGGAAGTTGGGTGGCATATGAGTTGAGTGTCATCGAAATCCGATTCTGCATGTCGGAAGTGTTGCTTGAAAGCCACAAAACGAAGTCATTTGTACATCGGATTGTTACTGGAGATGAAAAATGCATTCATTACGACATCCCCAAGCGCAAGAAATGTATGTGAAGCCCGGCCAACCATCAACATGCACGGTAAAGCCGCATATTCATGCTGCCAAGGTAATGCTCTGTGTTTGATGGAATCACAAGGGTGTGTTGTATTGTGAGCTCTTGAAATCGGGTCAGACGATCAAAGGGACCTCTTCCCAACACAATTGATTCGTTTTAAGAGAGCGATCGCGAAAAAACGACCAGAATATGCGATCAGACACGAATCCATAATTTTCCATCATGACCACGCTCAGCCACATATTGCAGGACCCGTTAAAAACTATTTCGAAAACAGTGTGTCGGAAGTTTTACCTCACCCGCTTTATAACCCAGACATGGCCCCTTCTGATTACGACTTGTTCAGAATAGGGTATCAAAATCAAAAACTGGCTCGCTTCGTTCTTGGCCGCCAAGCCGGAGAAGTTCTTTTGGGATGGAATCTACAAACTGCCAAAAAGATGGGCAAACGTCGTAGCTTCCGATGAACAATATTTTGAACATTAAATGTATAACAATTTATTCACAAGAAAGCCCCAAAAAAACCCACGAATTAATGCGTACTCGAATTTTTTTTTATATTTTTAGGCCCTGTACCGAAGGTACAAGAGCCTATTGGTTTTGTGCAAATGTATGTAACAGGTAGAAATAATGTTCGGAGACCCCCAAAGTTACCCCCATTATGGTCAGGAGTGATAGAGGAGTCGATATAGCCATGTCCGTCTGTCCGTCCGTCCGTCCGTCTGTATGAACAAAAGGATCTCGGAAACGGTAATAAATAGAGACTTCGTGTTTTTTGCATTCGACTAGGACTGCTGCTTTCTTTAATTATTTTTTTGCTATGGCACCCAGTATCCTTGCTTTTAAATGAATTTGATGGCTTTAAGACATTTGATTATTGTCGACTCAACCACTCTCGATGATTCTGACATCTCCTGAAGCATTTGTCATTGGTCCACATAGAGCAATGATTTCAATTCTTCGTCCTCAAACTATTTGGGACAACCCAAAGACGTAGAATTGGAATCATTACTAGTCTTCGAGCTAAAAAACAGCATTTTTTAAGCGACAAACCGCCTTAGACACTTTTGTTTAGATAGAGCATGCTTGTCATAAACTTGAACTTAGATTTGATTAACCTCGACCGCAGTTTTCTTTATATTAAAGTCATGAAGAAGATCAACCAATATTTACTATTCCTGTCAAAATTTCAAACAAATGACACAAGCTGCTAACGGTGCTTATTTCGAATAGACGCGCTTCCACAACATTGGTTCATATACTAGTTGCAACCTCTTGTGTAGGACGCTCTTTGTAAATTCGAGGCTTGGAATATCTGGTATTTCTGATCTATCCACTCTGTACAGTTGCTTATTGCTGTATTATCGATAGGCAATGTTTTTTTTTTTTTGGGATAACTCTCAAACAAATCCACGTTGACTCAATTATTTTTGTAAGAAAATCTTTTTATTTAAATCAATAAAAACTTCATATTCGTGAAGACGGCGCCTTATGTTCGTCCTTTTCACATACGCAGTTTATGCTTTAAAGCAAAATCATTTTTTGGCGTGGAAATTGATTTCAAATTTTGTATGTTCAACCGAAACAATTATTAATATTTTTTTTTTTTTTTTTCGTATCTTAAGCTTATTCTTACATATACTTTGCATGAGTTGGCTTTCATGACATTCATTGCAAAACTTTGTATTTACTTATCTGCGACAGGGCGTATGTGTAATATTTAAGCCATGGATCGTTTAAGCCAACAAAGAAGTCAAACAAAAAAAAAAATTGTAAAACATGTAAGTAATATTTGCGATTTTAAAATTTTTAAAAAATTATTTTTACAAAAGTGCACACTTGTTAAGCGCTTGGCTTGCCATGCCGACATTTCAGCAAAAAAAAAAAAAAAACATTGCATAATTAAAATATTGCTCGTGCGTCAGTGTTAAAAAGATGTTGCATATTGAATGCGGCAAAGGCATGCCAAGTATTTGCGAAGCAAAAAGAATTCAGGCTTTGATGTTTCGCTACAGTTTTCCTATGCAAAACATACCCGAGAGGTGGAAAATTAATTAATTTCCATGCAGAACATTGTGTGTTTCGAGCGTTTGTGCGAGTACAAAGTGCCAAACATTCATATATGAATTCATTTTGCGTTGCTCTGGTAACACACTTTTGACGCTTGTACCGCAATACATATTTCGTTCTGGTTGTACGCTTCTATCGGAAATAACTCCTTTGCTTTCATATTGGAAATCCATGCGGAAATTGCGTTCCTATTGCCAACGAACATAATTTTGCATATGGAAAGTGAATAGCTTGCGCTTTTGGTTACTAATTGAAAATACTTATTAAGCGCGTTTAACTAAATATTGCTTTTGCATTTTATTTAGCTTACCACAAATATTTATAGAGCAATTCGGTTTTAAAATAAATTTGTTGTGTATTGTATTTAGGATTCTCCAAACCAAGCTTTCAGCATTTGTCCTTGAGCTATGTTGATTCTAAACATTTAAATTCATTAAATTCAAATGGCATACAACAGTACATCTTCTTCCTGTAATTTACTATTAAAAATTTGGTTTGTTGGTAATGTGATATATATTTTCCTAATATACAGCAGTTGTTTAGCGAAATATTATATAGTTGAGCACGCATATTTTTTTTCAAAGACCCCTTTTTGCAGTGTACGATCAAGCGCTTCCAATATTTTGTTGTGAGCCATTGTGCATTCGTCTCACATAACAACTTCACATGTTTGGAAAACATATTACATACTTCCGCCTCATTGGTTTGCAAATTCAATGGAAATTTTTTTGTTGATTATGCTGTTCGACCGCCATCCCAAAAGCGTGGCTGCAATTCCAGTGAAAAATTATTGATTGTTTGAATGAATTGTATCGTGTAATGCGTCGGTCGAATATATGTTCTGCTGTCCTTCAACTGGTTTGCCATGTTTTCAACGTTGAAATATTTTCGCTGCTAGATTCCATGTATGGTATTTCGGCAGTTCTGAGTAATGTAGCGTTCTAGTGAACACATCATCTGTGTGCAATGAACGTACAGAAATTTAGGGCTTTTTTCCCAAATCCCAAACACATAAATGAACACTTCAAACTGTTGTGATGTTATAAATATATGCTTATTCATACAAAATAATTATGTTTGTTGGTTATAAATATGTGTGAGATTATTTAAATAAAATATATATTAGTAGTGAATGTAATTTATATTTTTTGTTCAGACCTTGGTTGTTTGTAATGATTTCTTACGAGATTTCAGTTAAGAGAAGCTCTCAATGCCCACTTTCTATAGGATGTAATGGATGTAATGGATGTAGGATGTAATTACAATGTAATGCACATGATCGACAGATTTGTAAGACACTCTTGTGGAAGAAATATTCCTATAGCTTTATCGAAATTTGGGAAAGTGCTTTTATGAGTTTATACAGGGCTATCAGTACATCGTACTACTTTCCTGTTCAAATTTGTAGCTTCCGTTGGTTCAAAACATTCGTTAATCTTCATGTGTAATTATTTTTCCACAAAAACAAACAATTATCTCATATGTCCCGGAATCAATTAAAATATAAGTCAGAAAACATACGAACACAACATAAACACAAAAGAGAATCTCTGAATCGCAACCAGACATCATCGGTAAAACACAAAAAGATGGCCTAGTTTCCCATTCAGTATGAAACTGTATTTGTTTGTTGTTTTTTTTGTTTCTAATTTTACAAAAATTGTTTATCGATCCGGATGACTGGCGGCCCAAGGAACGGTCCCCTCTTATATAAAAATTAAGGTTGCATCTATCTACCTATGTATATTCCTTTTAGAAAGCCAAACTGAACGCACTACACGACGCTTTGGAATTTGATGAAGAACTCCTCTTATTTTTATTAATCTTCCACTTATATACAATTCTTAAGAGCTAGTTGGACTGTATTTATATATTATATGTATGTATGTATAATTGCGTGTATGTTTCTATTTTTATTACATAGCTAGTACTGTTTTATGAGTTTATTGACACATCTTTGTATATTAAAGATGTGTGCGCTGCATTGATCGTTTGTCATCCAAGTACATAATTTATGGATCGTAAATTTAATCGTTAGACGCGCATGCTCGGCTTGCTCACATCTTATCGTACATTGTATTTATTATTTCACGCACAAGCAGCAGGAAAGTATATTAAAATATATTGTAGAAGGCCAATGTGGTGTGTTTGTACTTGACAGTAAAACAAGTAGCGTTGCAGAAGCAGCGGGAACAATATGTTTAAATATGTTTAAACACAAACCATTCAACCGATTGAGCTGAAATTCACAGACGAACTTCAGTTCAACCAGAAAATAGTTTCAGTCTATTTTGGTCAAAATCGGAAGGGCGAAGAGTGTTTAATACATTTATATAATACATATATATTCCAATTAAGGAGTTACGACACCACATTCTCTTCATGACATGTCAATAGATTTGTCTTCGAGCGATATCCGACGCTGTACTAGATGTGTCACTGAAATTATTTATTAATTTAGGCCTTCAACCGTCATTCGGTCATGGCCGCATTCAGGAAGGCACACCAGCTTCTGCAATCTTGTGCGCGCTAGCGCCAGTTGTTTTGAATACCAAGTAAGGAAATATCTACCCATACCTGGTTATTTCAACGCGTGCCCGGTCGTTCTCTATTGCGTTGTCCTCCAATCAAGTTTGGGCTTCCCATTCAAACCATGCATTTTGAAACTCTTACACCCATTCTAATAAATGTAGCCCTTGGAATTTTATGCGCTGGAATATGTCAACTCCATTGAATAGCTCATACAGCTCGCAATTCATATACGACCTAAACTCATCGCCGACTCTTATACGTCAAAAAATCCAGCGGAGAATCTTCCTCTCAAAGACTCTCAACGCCGTTTTATCTAACTCAATCACGGTCCATGCCATTGTGCCATACAGTAGGACCGGGAGTATCAGCGTCTTATAGATCTTGATATTCGTCTTTCGAGAGAGGACTTTACTTCTAATTTGCTTGCTCGCTCAAAAAAGCATCTGTTTGCAAGCGTGATTCTTCACCTGATATCCAGGCTGACGTTGTTGTTGCTGATTATCTCGGATCCAAGATAGACGAAGTTTTCTACAACACTGACGACAGCAAATACTTCGTCTTGTCCTTATTCCCCGCTAGACCCATGAGCCAATTGTTTTTCAATATTCGAGAACACCTTGCTGACTCGCCGTTCCTGCGTGCCGATGATATCGATGTCATCGGCGTAAGCAACCAGCATCGCTTCCTTTTGGAAGATCGAGCACGTCATACTCTGTATGCAAAAGATTTAAAAAAAACCCACGACAGAGCATCACCCTTCTTGAAACTGTCTCTTGGTATCAAAGGGTTCGGAGAGGTTTTTCCCCTCCCTGACAACGCTTTGTGTGTGTGTACCTAGTGCAGACAAGGGGTCGAAAAAATGCGATCGTACTGGCGTGCCGGAAGCAGCTTTATAATTGACAAATGGGTAGTGTCTGTCTTTGTAAATCTCAGGGGTCTTTTCCAAGATTTGGCGCAATGTGAATATTTGGTCACTAGTCGACCTTTTCGGTCTGAAGCCACACTGATATCGTCCTATCAGTGAATCCGTATATGGCTTCAGTCTATTACACAATACGCGGAATAGGATAATATATCCGATGAAAAGGAGACGTATTTCGCGGAAGTTGGCGCAAACAGCGGGGTCTCCTTTCTTAAAGATAAGACAGAAAACACTGAGATTCCAGTCATTGGGTATGCGTTCATCGGCCTTGCATAAAAGTTGGTGCATACTCCTAACCAACTCTTCGCCGCCGGTCTTAAATAACTCAGCTGGCAGCCCATCAGAGCCTGCCGCTCTGTTATTTTTCAGCTTTTTAATAACTGAATCGACCTCCTAATAGTCCGGTGGCTCTACAATAGTGCCACCATTAACTGGTGGTTCCGGTGTCATTTCTCTATCGGCGGAATTGTGCGCTTCATCGCCTCCGAGTAGGTTGGAGAAATTACTCCTCCATAATCTCAGTGATTGCTGTTTATCCGTTACCAGATTTCCATTGTCATCCTTAGAGAAAGTTACTCCGGGCTTAAAACCTTCAGTCAGACGCTTGACCTTTTGGTAGAATTTCGAGCTTCATTTCTGTCACATAACGACTCAACATCCTCAAACTGCCACCTTTCTTGCTCTTTTCCCTTGCGTCTGAAGAGGAGTTTCTCTCGATATCGCTCTTTAACAGCTCGCGTTGCTCCCGATTGTAGAGTTTGTTGATAGGAAACATTCTTCTCTACAGTATCATTGCGTCGTACCAAAAATTCTTCACAGGTTTTGTATAACCAATGGCAACCTTGGCCGCCCTATCCATGGAGCGGGTGATATGTTTCCACTGCTCACATATATCTTGAGAAGACGGAGATGTTTCCCGGAGCAGTCGGAGAGTGTGTTTGAGAAGGCTGCGGTGGTCTGTTCTGATAGCAGCTTGCCGACGTCTAGCTTTAATTGCATGTTGGAACGTGCAGCGTGCACTACGTTGAGCCTAGTGCGTCTATTGGCTGCGACAAGATAGTGGTCCGAGTCGATGTTCGGACCATGTAACGTTCGCCCGTACAACTGGCTCGGTGCGCACTTTCCGTAAATCAGAAATCGATTAGCTTCTCTCCATTATTGGAGGTGGTGGAAATAGTCCGACGGGTGGGCCAAAGACTCCTTCCTTTCCAATTTTCGCGATGGCATCGCCAAGCATGATTTTGACATCGTGTTTGGGACAGCGCTCGTGTGAACGTTCCGAGCGCTCAAAGTTTACATCTTTGGCATCGTCGTCCTTCTATTAAAATATTTTGCCTTGATGCGAACGAGGCTACATTGTTTCCTACTCATAACGATACAAATTCGTGCTTGAGAGTAAGCTGTATATGGCAGCTAAAGTAGATATCACAAGATGCATTTTTAGAGGACTGTGTCTTTTCCGTAGTATTTCATGAATTGCAGTGATATCAGCCTTGCATCTTTTAAGAACATCAACCAGCTGGATATTTGCATCATCCCCATTAAGTTTGTGGACATTGCAGGTGCTTAAGTCGTTAAGTCGTGGTTCATACACCGTTTAAGATGGTCATCATCATATTGTTCCATCCATGGCTTTCTTAGCTGTTTGGGCCATTCTCAAGAAGAATCATTGTTTTCCATTCTCAAGTGAATTGCAGTCAACAACATTCCTTACAAACTTTTCAAATTGAAGTTTATAATGATTCGCGACCTGGTCGATGGCATTTCAAATTACAATACATGACATGATACGACAACGTCATCATTAAGCATAACCTCGACGTCATTTTTTCCATTAAGTCTGATACATTAAAACCGATACATGCGGGTAAAGTGGATGTTTCTTTTGTACGCCAAAAAAATGTAACCGATTTTGAAAAAAAAACCAACAGATTTTGCACATTTGCAAGCGATAACCTTTTTTATTTGTAGAAGTCACAGGAACATAATTAATATGTATGCCTGTGTGTTTCGGTAGAAGTGTATTTGGTTTAGACTCATAAAATGCAAACAGAGAAGTTTTCTATAGAGAAATAAACAGAGCAAGCCAAAGCAAATTTGCTTCAGGCTTAAAATAATTTAACCGCTTTATGCTTTATAGTTTTTGTATGACTTTGTATTACTTGTACGCTTGCCAGTTAATTTGTTGCCCAAATAAAAACTTTGCAGCCTTAATGTATTCTTTAATTTAAACTTTTATGTTCGTTTTAATTATTATTATTTGCTGCTTAATAAAAACATTTTTTTTTACGGCAAATATTTGTTAACCCTTAAGCCTATATAGCTATGTCTATTTGTCTAGAACGAACGTTGACTTCAAAGCTTATGAAAAACATAAAAGAAAATTTACTCAATTTTGTACAAAAAAAAAAAATTTCATAAATGGCAAATTTTGCCTTTGGATATGTTTAGGCATTTTATTTTATTTCTAACTCAGCAACATATGCAGCTTTATTTATTTTAAATCATAAAATGTAGAGCATTTTAAAGCAGAAAGCAGCAGAAGTAGTTCTTCCTTTTTATTTCCTTTAAGTTTTCGAACTTGCAACTCATTAATATGAATTAACGCTTTGTTATTTTTATTGTGAAACACTTTTCTTGCTTTTTTCTAATTCAATGCGCAACTTTTGCCCTCATCCGCTTAAAAATACATCAGTGTCGACATGTCTCAGCATAGAAATGACTGACAAAAGGTTTGCAAATGTGTATGAACTCTTTATCCTTTATATTATATTCGCTCCTGACGGGTCTCCTTTCTCAAAGTCTACCGTAACCAAACACGCACATTAATACTTAATAATATTAATAATGTTCTTTGCTCGCCTTTTGTGTTGCAAAAAAAAAAAAAAAAACTTCAAGTTGATACGCAGCAACGGCTGCGCTTTACAACTTTTCGTACTCGCAGTTAATTTATGCTATCAAAAAAATGTGGGCATAATTTTACATAAATATTTAAAAGCAGAGTCTGCAGAAGTACATAAAAAAGGTTAATAAAATATA
This sequence comes from Leucophenga maculata, assembly GCA_035044805.1. Lineage (NCBI taxonomy): Eukaryota > Metazoa > Arthropoda > Insecta > Diptera > Drosophilidae > Leucophenga > Leucophenga maculata. The sequence goes on along the minus strand of JAWNNP010001240.1, from coordinate 32,424 downwards.
AAATTGGTGAAAAGAAATTATGCTAAAATATTGCCGAGCAGTTGTGTTCGATACTTAATATTTTAAGCAGCAGGAAGCAATTTGAAGTAAAGTCAATTATTTTATGATTTATGCTGGCATTAAAATTATTGCGACTCATTATGTTTCATCAGTGTTTCGGTACTTGTTGTCCTTTAAGACCCATTAAATTTATGAGTGCAGCTTAAGCGCATAAGTTTATATGTCAATGTACTCAAGTAAATACTTTACTAGTAGGTGCTTATGTTTCGGTAATGTTCTGCATATACAAACTGTAACTAATGAAAATTGCTGTTGTAAACTTTTGTGCTTCTTCTAATTTTCATTGTACATGGCTACAGGGTAGGTCATTGAAATCTGTACATAATATAAATTTGACAAGTCTTGGTGAAAAGAAATTATGCTAAAATATTGCCGAGCAGTTGTGTTCGATACTTAATATTTTAAGCAGCAGGAAGCAATTTGAAGTAAAGTCAATTATTTTATGATTTATGCTGGCATTAAAATTATTGCGACTCATTATGTTTCATCAGTGTTTCGGTACTTGTTGTCCTTTAAGACCCATTAAATTTATGAGTGCAGCTTAAGCGCATAAGTTTATATGTCAATGTACTCAAGTAAATACTTTACTAGTAGGTGCTTATGTTTCGGTAATGTTCTGCATATACAAACTGTAACTAATGAAAATTGCTGTTGTAAACTTTTGTGCTTCTTCTAATTTTCATTGTACATGGCTACAGGGTAGGTCATTGAAATCTGTACATAATATAAATTTGACAAGTCTTGCCAAAGTGGCTTATAGCAACACGTTGTCAAGGTTATTTTGTACTGCTATACATTGAAAATGTTTGCCATAATTTGTTTGGAAACGTTATTAAATCAATTTACAGGATAGTACGGATACGCATACGTTGCCGGAGAGCTCATCTTTTACCTTAACTGTGAAGGCACACTCAAGCAAGTAGGACTTCAAAACGACGCTGATAATTTGCTTTTAATTTTGAAGAGGATACCATCCAGCCAAAACCTATCAAAGGCTTGATGTATATCAAGAAAAACAGAGGAGCTATACTGCTTATTCTCAAAAGCCTTTAATATGTGTGCGGTGTACCATGGTGATGCCTTAAGCCAAACTGATGATCAGGAATGGCACTCTGGACGCCTAATGCTGGTAACATTCTACTAAGAAATATTCTTTCGAATATTTTAGAGAAAGTCGGTAGCAAACTTATTGGTCTGTGAGAAGCAACAACGTTTTCCCGCTTGTCAGGTTTCGGTATCATTCCAATCACAGCGCACTTCCATTGCGAGGGGAAGTGGTGCATGCTAACCATGGTATTAAAAATAAATACTGAAAACGTTCTTTTTCAGGCAGACCCTTCTCGTCTCGTATATCACTCGGGCCAGCGAAATAAAAAGGTGTGAAATGTCGTTTAAGCAAATGCTTCAGCCTTCTCCTTGTCTGTACGACACCATATGTTGTTGGCATCATTTATAGGGACGCAAAGGCTGTCGCTTAACACAGCGCATTGCTTTCCACAAGTTGAAACCAACTTTTTTGTTTGGATCTGCTAGCCGGTTTCTATCGTACGGGTAGTGTATTGAGGCCCCAGTGGCCAGGACTTCCATGTTGTTGTTAAATAAAACATTAAACAGCGCACGAACTTGCGGTTTTGAAAGTCTGGACCCAATAATGTTTGGTCACCTGTAGCCAAGAACTTTGTTTATCAAAAAAGTTCTTAAACTTCATCTCGGAAAGTATAATCCTTGGAGGATAGTACAGAGCGGCAAAGATTATATCTCCGCAATTTGTGGAGACTTTGATGATAGCTGCTTGCATTTCATCAGTATTTGCAGGATCTAACGGATAGTGTTTGAGCGCCGACCGGATAAGCACGGAAGCACCACCATGTATATGTCGTACCCTACCGCGAGCAGAGATGGGTCTCACTCAGAAGCATGTCGATGTGTTGTTGTTGTTGTTGGTTGAAAACTTCAAGCTCATTTGATTGGCTTTTTGGCCTTCCAGATGCCAGTCTGTGCATTATTTCTGAGAATTTGATATTAAATTATCAGGAGATGCATAATCTGGATCTGCATTTTCATCATTTCAGTCTGCGCTTGCATCAGATCGATGACGACGGTATCTGTTGCTGTTTTTCTGGTGGGTCAGCTCGCTGTGCACTTCTAGCAACATCTGCATATGTATATGGCCAATTTGCTTTTTGTGCATAGTTTGTTTGAGCAGAAAAGAATGGGATCACAGTCGGTCTGGTTTTGGGTTTGGGGGGAGTTCGTTTAGCGACCATCTACATTTTGCACCCTCTGTGATTAGTCGTATGTGCCTCATTGTAGTGTACGCACATTGGTGGTTGGTTAATCGACTTTACGCATTCAGTTGTTACATGGCCTCCTCCATCGTTTCGTATGCTCAAACTCCTGACATCGGTAACACTGAATCAGATCATCAAAACGACGTGAGGGCTCAATCTTCACTTTCTGTCGACAAAAGGGTGATGCTGTATGTCTTTGTTGTTAATTATTGGCTGTAAGTCTACGAAAAACATATTCATAGCTGAGGCATTTACATGGCTTTTAGTTTTATGAGCGTTCCTGGTTTCATGACCCTGACACAAGAGGTTCTGCTTTTTGTCATCTGTTGATGTAAAGTGCTGCAAACCCTTTTTAACCACCTTTTAAGATCGCTCCTCTTTAAGCTAAAATGTATGGAAATTTATTTGTTTGCTTTCCAGCCGTTTCACAATAGCTCTTAAAGCATTAGAACTCCTAGCCATGACTTGAACTGATCCAATTGTATCGGTTTTAGTTGTATACGTATCTGAGGAGGTTGCCTTATCGACGGTGGGCCATAAACCATTTATGTTATAAAACACACCAGTTATAAAAATTTGGGAACCTTACTTTTTTGAGTTTGTGTAAAATTCTTTTCCTTATAAGGGGTTTTATCGGAGACACCCGACAAAGATTCAAGGCCTATTTCACTCTCCGGTTATGCGTCGTTATCAGTAGAGAGGTGCGCAAACGAATTTGTCCGGTCTACACTTTGAGTCTTATTCGCATTTAGTGGTAATTTTTAGAACCCCAGTCAGAGTGCGCTTCATTCGCTGGGGATTGTAACAAATGCCATGTACATTCATCGGAAGAGAACTGAACAGAATTCCTCTTTTTCGGTTCCAGAAGAAAACGTGCTGGTTTTGTGTAGCCCTTAAAGTTTTGCACTATTCTTCCGCCCATGAGTCCGTACTTGTCGAAAGAAATATGACGACTGATATTTTTCAAAGCCATTTTGTCATTAGAGTGGCAGAATGTACAGTAATTAATTCTATGTGGAGTCAAGTATTGGTGGTGCGATAGCCTTGTATTAGTTGCTTTTTTTGTATAAAAATTTGGTAGTTAAAAGTGCGAATCTGCTGTCAATGAGTATCTCAGCTCTAAAGCAGTGACGTGACGTTCATGGCATATACCAGCGATACCACTTTGTTATTATTCCACACACATGCAACACATGCATAATATTTTTTGTTGTTAGTGGAGAGGTATGGTGCTGCAGGGGGCGGTTTGTTTGTATGGGGACTACTACAAAAAGTGGGCGTGATATAAATCGTCTTTAAAATTTAATGCTAATATTACGACTTTTAAAAAAAAAAAAAAAAAAATTGTTATATGAATTTTTTTCCGTTTAATCAAAAGCAAAATGTCGTGTTGTCACACTGAACACAATAATTTTAGTCATCATAAGGTGGGGGAAGGTTTTGATGAAGGTAGACAGATTTGTATGGGAGCTATCCACTCTAAGTCTGGTATGGACTAACAAGTATATAAGACAACAGCAATTTGTTCATTCAAGAACTCAGAAAATATGTCCAATAGCCTTTATTGTATATTTTATTTAACATATTGTTATAATAAACTAGCACACCCGGCTTGCGCTGCAACGCCCCTTCTTTATCATTCTTTTCTATAGCCATCGCCGAGCAGGATAAGTCACATACAAACCTAAATACATTTAATCTATATGGAAACAGGGTATAGAAACATAAGCAACAAGTTATTGCAGCATTAAAAGAACAATGTAGACAGCAGATTCTATAAACGCTACTATTTGTGTCAACAGTAACCGGAAGGGTCAAGGATTTGGATTTTGAATATTTTCACAAGTCCATAACAAATCCTTTTCAGTGTCTCAAAATTTATTTTAAAGATTTTCACCAACATTTAACTTCCATAAAAAAAAATGGAAATCACATTCTTAGCTTAAAAAGCATCTTTAAATATAAAAGAAAACAAATTTAAGATTTAAGTGAATTTAAAGCCAACATGACGTATGCGCAATACGTACAACCAAAAGGGCAAAGCAGGGAAATGATGTGTTTATATAGAATGTCTGGCTATAATCTCAAAGTAGCAAACACCTGTTCATTATAAATAATGTATAAATAAGCATAAACATATGCGTTGCTGTTGTAATACTCGTTGAAACAATGTATGAAAAATTTGAAAATATTACGTATACGCAGCAGCAGTAGAAGCTGCAGCTTTACTGTCGCAAATGAGATTAAATTTTTATAATACTGCACTGCAAACAAGTAAAAAATAAACGAATATACCTGTATTTGCGTAAAATTGAAGACATGAATTTCGAAGCCTTAATGCAGCTTGTTGCTGCGCGCATGTTCGGCCTACGCAAAAGCGAAATTATTCAAAAACATCAAACTCAATTATGTGCCGCGAGCAAATAAACTTACGCGCACATATGCAGCTACTAGAACACGAGTATCTAACATTGACTTAATCGAATCAATGGCACTCAGCACGTTTCGCTGGCGCGACAATGCGGCGCATACGTTGAATATGGCAATGGCGTGCCGTATATGCGCCACATTGAAAAACATCATCAACTTCATCAGCATCAGCATCAGTTTCATCATCAGCACAGTCAGCGCTCGCTCAATTACATTTTCACAGGAAACAGGAGCAAAATAAACAAACAAACAAAGAAAAAACAAAAAAAAAAAAAGGAATACAACATGAAACTTGATTTGTTTCTTGCATTATTCGCATGAAATTCACATTAATAAGTTAACGAGTCACTAAAACACATGAAATTAATACATTTCGTTATGCCTTGCTGGTTTATTATTACAAATATATATTTATAACGTGTCATATTACAAACTGACAAGGCATACAAATGTGCGACTGACTAAACATATTTCTCTGACAGTAAATATGTTTAGTCAAGAATATATATGTATGTAGGTGTGCGTGGGATAAGCCAATGCGAAAAACAAGAAAAACTTTGAATTAGGTGTAAGTGAAGCTTAGGCACCCTTCACAAGTTATTTCAAATATTTCACATAAACAGAACGAGGAATTAATAAAATGATTTGTAAAATAAAAATAAATAAACATAAAAGTTTGCAGCATCAGTTTAATGCCATGCATATTCGGCTTTGCGAAGGATGTGATGGCTGTCCGGTCAAATCCCGTGATGTTTTGCTTTTGAAGCAATCCCATGGCTTTTAGGAGATTTCTGACTGTCGACTTATTCTTATGTAAATGGCCAACAACCGTCGTTTGGTTATGTCGGCCTTCAGGAAGGCACGCCAGCTGCTGTAGTCTTGTACGCCAGATGTTTTAAATGCTTAGTACGGAGATATCTTCCTATAACTGATATTTCCAATGCCTGACCGTCGTCTTATATTGCATCGACCTCCAATGCTGGAGCTCTTTTATCAACTCGAATGAGATGACCAGCACAGTGCATCTGCTGGAGTATGTCAACGTCTTCGAAAAGCTTGTTCAGCCCGCTGTTGAAACGGGACCTAAACTCGTAGCCGTCTTTAAAAGGACCGAACATTCTCTTCTCCAAGACTTCCAAAGCCATTTCGTCTAACTCAATTATGGTGCATGCCATTATTTCATACAGTAGGATCGGGAGTATCAGCGTGTTATACAAGGTGTGTTACAAAATTTCGCGAACTTTTTTTCCAGCACATTTTCTGGTGGCGCCACCTTATGGTGAGGACATACGTTGGAAACGGACATCTTTCATTGACATTCCCTTCTAAATTTCATGATGTTTGGAAAAGAGGAAAAAGTGGAGTTATAGCGTCTAATGTAGCAGTATTATTTGGTCATAGGTGCAAAAATGAGTGACGAACACAGAACCAATATTAAGTTCTGTTTTGAACTTGGTAAAACTTTTACCGATACTCACAATTTACGACTGGAATACACGTTTCAAAGACGGTCGGTAAGATTTGAATGACGACGAGTGTTCAATGAACGAACAAAACATCAAAATTGTCCGTGAATTCATCAAAATGTGATCAGAATTGGGATTATCCAAAGATTTAATCAATCACATTTTGTCGATAATTTGGGCTTCTGGAAAATGCTTGCACGATTTGTTCCGCATCAATTTAAAGACGATCATTAAGGATGTCAAAAAGGATAAAAACTTTCTTTTCAACATTATTACATGGTGTTTTCAATACGACCCTGAAACCAAGCATCAAAGTACCTAATGAAAGCCGGTCGGTGAGCTAAAGCTCCAAAAAATTACGTTTGGAAAAGTAAAAAGTGAAGACAATGTTGATTTTCTTCTACGATTCGAAGGGCATTATTCAGCAAGACTTCGTTTCACTGTGAAAAACATTTATTGGAGGTAGTGTCGTGAAGTATAAAATATCCGATGGTTAGGCCAAAGATTCTTTCCTCCCCAATTTTGGCCTTGAAATCGCTTAGCTCGGTTTTGACATCGTATTTGTTACAGCGTTCAAAGAACTCATCTTTAGCATCGTCGTCCTTCTCTTCCGACGGAGCGTGCGCACAAATCAGCTTTATATTAAAATATTTAGCTTTGATGCACATCGCAACCAGGTGTTCGTCAATAGGCGTGAACCTGGAGGCGAAACTGTGCAGTTTCTAATACAACACGAAAACGAATCCAAATTTGTCCTTACTCTCACATCAACTATGGTAGATGCCACAGGATGCATTTTAAAAAAACCCTTTTCTATCCATCGTAATTCCAGGATTACAGTGATGTCAGCCTTGTATCTTTTCAGGACATCAAGCAGCCGAATATTTGCAACATCCCTATTAAGGGTGTGGACATTCCAGTGCCATATCCGTATCATGGCACTTATATCGTTTGCGGAGGTCGTTATCATATGGTTCTCTCCGAGACTGGATTGACCCGGCCGATCCTTGTCTTCGAGTACAAAATCGATTGTACACATAATTCTTGTTCTAAGTGATTAGCTCAGCAAACCAAAATTATTTAAAGTCGCTTTATTTAGTGTAACTTTAATACGAATTCGTGTCATAGATGACTGAAGAGGCTGCATCCCATTCACTTATGTCATTTCTAATATGCAAAATTTTTATTTGTAAAGAGAAATTACTCTAACTATTTCATTCCCTAGATTTTATGTCGATCTGTCACTTCCTAACTTTTATAAATCTATAAAAATGTTTCACAGCTTCTGAGTTAGCTGAGAAACATTTTTCAATGGTTAGGTTAGGATTAGGATTTGGATTACCCTCGATTTTCCGAAATACAGGGATTATGTTCGACGGACTTTAAAACCAATCCACTGAATTTCCCTTTCGCTTTACGTGACGTACTCGATTATATAGTTTATGTAGTCGCTTACGGCTCCCTTTGCTTGTTACAAATTTCTTCGCAAAATTAATATACTCAAACTATGCACACTACATATGGAAAATTTTAAAATGCAAATTGTCATTTTCACTTGCGAAAACAAAAATAATTACGCAGTACAAAATAGACAAAAGGCGCCATTTCGTCGTTACTCAAAATGACGTTCTGTTGTATAAATAATAAAAAAAAGAACTGCAACAGCGATGGGGCAAAAATATATATGGTCTATTAAAAGGGGGTTCAGGTGTCAAAAAATCGTATTCCATTTATTTCCCGGTTTCATATAAAGTTTGAAAGGCTTTTTCACATGTTGAGAACTACAAACTCATACTTTGTTCAAAAGTTTATTAAAAGAAGATAAAATGAGTCTACGTTCTCACTGTTTGCAAAGGAATTGTTTATCTTTAAAAGCTGTTTCCTTGAAAACTTGTCACTCGTAAAAAAAAGTAGCAAATTTTGTCTATAGTCTAAAGATATGCTTGACAATTTTATACACTTTAAACTTTATATTTGTTCAAAACAGGCTTTAATTTTCATTCAATTTTGCTTGCTACAAACTGTTTGATAAAGATTAGATTAAGAAAAAAAATCAAAAACAGACCATTATTACCCAGACAGAAGGACTGAAGATGCCCGGACAGATGAACATGCTCAGATCGAATCGACTTTTCCTGATGATCACTTATATATTTATATCATAGGGTATTCAATGCTTTCGTCACTATGTTTCAAACAATTTTACATTTCAAAAATATACCCTACAGTGTTTATCGATAAAAATTTAACTACGATGACTCAACATGTACCAGTACAGGTCGCCTAAAAAACACATTAAATGTTTCCCTAGTTTGGGCTTCCCATGTAAACCAAGAGTCATGGAGCTCTTTCAACCATTAGAATGAGGTGGACTATGTCAACCTCATCGAATAGCTCGTACAGCTCGCGGTTCATACGGGACCTAAACTCGTCGTCAACTCTGATAGGACCGAAAATCCTGCAAAGAATCTGCTTCTCAAAGACTTCCAACGCCGTTTCATATTACTCAATCACAGTCTATGCCTCTGCGCCATACAGTAGGTCCGGGAGTATCAGCATCTCAAAGATTTTTATTTTTATCTTTCGAGAGAGGGCTTTATTTCTAATTTGCTTGCTCAGCCCGAAAAAGCATCTGTTTGCAAGCATGATTCTTGTTGTATCCATCGTATTACTTGGATTGCAGTGATGTCAGCTTTGCATCTTTCGAGGACATCAACCAGCTGGATATTTGTTCTATCCCAATTAAGGGTGCGGACATTCCAGGTGCATATCCGTAATTCGTGGTCCTTATATCGTTTGCGTGGGTCGTCATCAAAGGGTTCCTTGCGAGGCTTCCTTATTGTTTTTATTGGAGATTTTTTTATACAGTGATGGGTCTCAAAACCAGCGCACCAACCCAGAGGATACCCAGGAGATACGTGTCGTAACGGACGTGTGAATTGCTTAGACAGTTTATAACCAGAATCAGTGCAATTTGTCTTCAATATCAGCAGAAATGTTCTTAAACAGTAGCTTGCTGGTATCATCGATCCCGAGAGCATCTTCAATTTTTTACAACTACTCTCCGATCCCTAGAGCATCTACGGCTGTACCGATCCTGTGGACACTAACTACTTCTAAGCTCATGCTCAAAGAACTTCTACGGCTTTCCCAATCCCGTAGACATTAATTACTTTTATTTCTAAATACTTTAAAGCACTAACTACGGCTGTAACCAGACAAGTAGCAATTATATTATTATCCTCCGGGTTGTTTTCGTGCCCCTCAACTGCTAATATGTCTGCTACTCCATAGGTGAACTTACCAGTCTAAGACGAACTAGCTGCTTGCTGCTCCTTCACCACAGTTTGACTGGCTCCTTCACCGGAGACGACTGGTTGACTTACCAGTCCAAGCCCAACTCCCTTGTACCCAACTGTTATATATATCTTTATGACTTTTGTTAATTTTCAAAAGGGAAAGAACCTTTATCTAAAGAGTAGACGAGGATATTCCACGTTATCCTCACATATAGGCGTGCTATACATGATATTTCAGCTAGTCTCCATGGAAACAAACCTTGTTTGGGAAAAATTAATAATTTGAAATGTGCCAAGTCTTGGGATTACTACTACATAACTATAATATTTTGCATGACTGTCACAAAAAATGAATTAGATGAAATATTTAGAAAAATTGTGTAAAGGATAATACATGTCAATTCCTCGGTGATTCTAATTACATATTAAGCCACGCTCTTAAATGAATGCTTCAAATAAAGTACTACGCGATAAGTAGTGGACTTTATAAAATTCCAACTTCCGATATACATATAATGCTTATAAAAATTATGTAAAACAACTTCAAAAACTTGTAGAGCATACAAAAATCATGCAGCCGATATGTATGATATAAGCAAAATATTTACTTTAATACCAAATTAAACTGATTACGTGACTTCATTACACATTTGACTGCCTGCTGCATGCTGTAACACGCCGAGCTCGTTCTTTTAACTTTAGCTTGTCGACTGCTGTTTCTCATTCCATTAAATACGAGTACTATATGCAGATACCTTGCTTCAACGCCTTCTTGCCCCATATACCACATAGAATATATACATTATATATACACACAAAGAAATAAAAGCAATTTTTACAGACAAACGCGTTCGGTTTAGTACTCGTATAGGATTTCGTCTGCGTTACGGCGGAATGTCTAAATTGCTTTTTTACAAATTGCCGCACTCCAATGCCGCCATTCCAATACTCAGCTGTAATTAAAACTTTTTATTGCTGCACAAACGGCTTAATTTATTGAGATTTCGTAGAAAAGCCAAATGCCTGTTCGTGGGGGCTTTAGAGTTACTTTCGTTTCTCAAATCACTTGCATGCCACTTGGTATCTAATCGAATCAATTTCAAGTAATTTAGTTGAACAAAATATAAGTTTATTTTATTTTCGATGAATTCGGATTGTAAGTCAATTCATTACAATTATATTTCAAATTTATGGCTTCGCATGAAAACTAAGCTGAAAACACTGCGCCGTCTGCATGAAGATGCCTGATGTGTTTGTTAATAATGAACTTACTTATGAGGTGCTGCTAAAGGATTTGTTTTTCTATAATTTTGTAAAACTAATAACTGCTAAAAACCATTTTGTAAGGCTTAGCTATATAATAAATTTTAATTAAGTTTTGAAGGGATATTAACTTTGTGTTAATTAGATTTTATGATATGCATATATGTAAGCCTTATTAAGGAATTCTTAAATAACTTGGTTGTTATAAGCGGTTGGGTATAATATCAGTAGAATTGGATCGTTATTCTCAAAGGTTATGAATCTTTAAAGAGCGAAATATGAGCAACAGCTTTTTTGAATGAAAAGTCTGCCTTTTTGTTGCCACGACTGGGAATCCATATGATTTTTATTTTTGGCAAGCTATGGTGACGTAATGTTGCAACAGTTTTAGTTGTTTTCATTGGCTATGGCTGAATGTGAGTCAGAGCATATGGCGTGTTAATTTGTTCTATTTGAGCAGAGTTTGAGAGCTTTCTAGATCGCAATTATTTCAATAAGACTTGGGTGTAGTAGTGTAGGAATGCGTGTTTACTAATATTTGTTTCCGAAGCAATTCCAAAACTTTTTATTAGGTTAACTACGGATGCGTCCGTTTAAATTAAGTAGTGATTCTAGTGTGAGTTCTTCTATGAAGAGAAAGAGTTGTTGGAACAGAGAGATATGGAAATTGTTTGGTTTGTTGTAGGACGATAAAAAGGTATCTATTGAATTGGTAATATTTTCCAAGTAAAATTTTTTTTTCTGAATTTTGTTTTAATTGGTGACTATGGGAAGTTTAGTTAATTACAAATTTTTATAGATAGTCGAATAACTTTTATTGAATTTGGCTCGACTCGGAACACCCACATGGTCGATTGCCTTTTGTTTCCGGCTTATACGCATATGTCCATGATTTATCATCTGGGCTTATCATCTGTGATTTTTTAAACGTCTTTTGGAGCACGGCGATAAAATTTTTTTAACATTTTTTTCGCTCGTCGTACCGAGAATTTCTTCACAGGTTTTGTATAACCAATGCCTTCCTTGGCAGCCCTATCCATGGAGTGGGTGATATGTTTACACATATATCATGAGAAGACGAAGAGGTTTCCCGGAGCAATCGGGAGAGTGTGTTTGAGAAGGCAGCTAGCTTTCGTTGCATGTTGGAACGTGCGGCGTGCACTACGCTGAGCCTAGTGCGTACCTTGGATGCGACAAGATAGTGGTAGGAGTCAATGTTGGGACCACGAAACATTCGCACGTCCAACACGCTCGATGCGAGCCTTTCGTCAATCAGAACATGATCAATTTGGTTGCGTGTTATTTGATCAGGACTCAGCCATGTAGCCTTGTGAATGTTAAGGTGTTGAAATCTGTTACTACTAACTACCATGTTCCGACCTGCGGCGAAATCGATTAGCCTCTCTCCATTATTGGAGGTACTGTCGTGAAGGCTAAATTTTCCGACGGTTGGGCCAAAGATTCCTTCCTTCCCAATCTTGGCGTTGAGATCGCCAAGCACGATTTTGACATCGTGTTTCGCACAGCGCTCGTACAGACGTTCTAAGCGCCGTCGTCTTTCTCTTCCGTCGGGGCGTGCGTACAAATCAGGCTAATATAAATATATTTAGCCTTGATGCGTATCGCGGCTAGGCGCTTGTCAACAGGCGTGAACCTAGAGACGAGGCCATTTAGTTTCTTACTCACCACGAAGCCACATTTAAATTCGTGCTTCCTCGCATGGCAGCTGTAGTAGATGTCACAGTATGCTTTTTTAGAGCAATCGTTTGCGGGGTCGTCATCATAGGTTTACTTCCGAGGCTGCTTTATAACAATATCTACACTCTGTTTCAGGCTGAGATCCCTTTTGTTAAAATAGTATCTGAGACGCAAAATAACCAGTTAAGTACCCCAGAAGCAATCTAAGATCTTATCTGCTGAGTAATCTTCATTATCCTAATGCAATGGAAACCAACATATTTTGACCATTCGAACGACAAATGATGTTGGAGACTGTCAAATCATTATTTAATCAATTCGCTGAAGGGAAGTGATTTGATTGTCGCTTGGCGGACTGACAAAAAATAATAATAATTGTCACATGCAGACCATGATGGCATAGAACTAGGATTGAGAGATGGTGAGCAATGTATCCATTCCAATAGAGATCCTGGTAAGCCTACATCAGTAAGCCTCTTAGCTTTTCATGATCCAGTATATGGGCAGCCATCCTCCAAGTCCGTTTAACTTGAAAAAAAAAAAAAAACAGTGTAGCGTCACCAGATGCAAAGTTCCATGGTTATGATATCTGTTATATTTGCAGATTCCGATGCCACGATAAAGTTTTATATGAGATTGATCTGCCAAACAACGGTGCTATTGGTAAAAATTGGTCTTATGGATATGGATACAGAGAATCCACTTTGAAAAGAGGCTCAAAAGTTCAACCAAAATGATGTATACAGATGCAAAGAGGTCTTGAAATGTCTGCTAAGTATTTCATTCACAGTTGCCACAAAACATTTGAGTTCGCAATAAACTTCAGAAAAATGTTTTACATGTACGAGTATACTACATATTTTCGAGAAGGGTATACAATTTTAGTATATTAGTGATTTATGATAAGAAATATTATGGTCTGATAAGGCCATTTGATCACCATCTAACATTTGAACACATCACGTCAGAGATAGTTCACAGATCGTTACATCCAAAATAGCATTATCTTTATCAAGCATGACACTACAATGATGCAACTGTCATACAAGTGTTCCAGTTTTGTCTGCCGACTTTCAATGAAGTGACTTCCTCTCAGAAGTCCAACATCTGTGCTTAGTAATTATTTTGTGTAGACGTGACGTTTCTGTTGGCACCAGCGAATCTTTGCATTGCATCATTCAGGATTTAATTTTGTAGCATAATTAATTTTCAAGTGGATACCTCATTTGGCCGGAATGATTAGTTTTGCTCTCATCGTAAAATCTTTACAGCTCATAAAACTGTTCTGTAATCAGCTTCAGTTCACTGCGAGTGAGAAATCGGGATGGTCTATTTACATATTTTGGTGTCTCCGCATTTTAACAGACAAGGAGTTGTCAGCTTGAACACACCTTGAACACAAGTTTCATCATCAAAAACTACTCACTAACTCCACTTCTGCTACGCAACAAATTGCTGACAACAATGCCGAACAAACGCACAATTTGTAACCAAATTGAAAACAATTTCTCAGAATTTTATTTTGAAACAAATGTAAAGATCTCAGCCGACTGGCTTTATCGTATTTTTAACCAAAATAAATGTAATATTAATGGCTTTGCTGTTAAAATTACGCACTTAACTCAAACTGAGTGCAACAGAGTGCATTCAACTTCCAATTTGCATTTAAATACTTAAATATTAAATTGGAGATACATATCAGTAGCTCAACGACACTCAAGCACTACAAATTTTTTACTAAGCTTTAAAACCAAATAAACTTTAGCGTCCTCCTCACCCTACTCGCTAGTCTTCCATGTAGGACACTAATACCGCAAAGGACATTTAGCTTGCAGTTGACATTGGCTAAGCGCTCAAACTTTTAAATCCGACAAGCTTAGAGCAATGCTTGTTTTTCAGCTTCAGCGTCAGCGTCAGCTTCTTTCAGCGACAAAAAGTTGAAATATTTTACATTTTATGCAAAATGTGAATTATTTGAAAACACAAATTTTATGCATTAAAATACTTGGCTTGACTTGGCTGACTGGTTGGGTTGTGCTGTCACTTGCTGGCGTTGAGTTGGAAACGGGTTCAAAGTGTTGGAGTGCTGCATCAGCAAGTTTTCATTTTCATTTGTTTAAAAGCGACACACATTAAAGCCATGTCCTAGCACACTTTTGCCATTTGGTTCAGTTAGGACTTTTTGCTTTTTTTGCTTGAGTACATTAATTACGGTCTGCGGAAGCTGACGAGAAAACCAGAAAAAAAAAAATGTTTTGTTTCAACCAAGGAAAAACTAGAACATTTTCTGTTAAATGTTTTCGTTGCAAATATATCTTTTTGGAAAGTATTTTTTTTTTGGTTGTGTTAAAAAAGTATGAAAGGGTTTCTGTAATATATCTTAAGCTTTCGACATGTGGCATGCAGAACAAGCATAAATACAAATTGCTGTCATTTTTATGCCATTGAAGTGATAATGCTTTGAGGCAGCTACAGATTTAGGAAGATTTTAAAAGTAAAACTGACATAAATAAAATAAAAAGAAGGGAATGTTTTAATTGATAGTTTAACAGTGATTTAAGCTTGCTTCTATATCCTTTAAATGATTTTTGCTGCAATTAAAATTAATTACGAATGAAAAACTTTTTATGTAGGACATTTTATCGAGGTCTTCATACTAAGATGCATTTTATGTTTATAAGGTCAGGTGCATATTTTAAATATTTTTTAAAATATGATTAAGAGCTCCTTCCTGATTTATCTAAATTAATGACGTATTAAACTCTTTAACCAATTGAACTGCTTCTTTGCATAAGAATTCTTCTTTAAGTCATGGGAGCAGGACAGCCTCTCGAAAATATTTAAGTTTTTTGCGGCAAACCGACGAATTGCTTTACGTGTTCTTCCATCATTCCGCTGAAAGGTCTATTCACTTTCAGTTTGCTGATCTAAAAATGGTATCAATGCCCTCCCTCTTCATATCTTGTATATAATTTGCACTTTTTATTCGAGAAGAATATATTGAATTTCTAAATTTTCAAACGAACATACTCTATTCGAAAAACGTAGCACAAGTCATTACATTGCCTCCTCCTAATAAAATATTTCATTAGGTTCCAAATTCGAACTCTAAAATAGGTAGCCCCCTAAAAAAGTCAAGTTAATATAGACATGTCCATCCTTCTGGCTACGCACAACAAAAACTTGGAGATTATAAAATATAACCTTCACATTTTGATATTTACTGTCCTCATTTCTGTCTTTAGAACCCGATTAATGAACTCGTACACATAACGAGGGTTACATATATTTCTAGCCTAAGCAACTTAACATGTGACCAGATGCAATCTGACGGGTCCATCGTAAAGTCTGACAGTTTTTAGGCTTAACTTACTGTGAACATTTTGACGAGCGAGCACAATTTGGTTTCTTTACAGGCATCTGAGAAATTCATCTCACCAAAAAAAAATGGAATTAAACCGTGAAACCGCATAATTTGACAATGGGTCAAAAGAAGGTTCGTGCCGCTTGGTGCAAGCAAATGCTGAAGAAATGCATGCGAGATGCGTTAAAAGCCACCTACTCAATCGTAACAGGTGACGAATCGTGGATATATGCGTATGAGCTCGAAACAAAAAAGCAGTTGACCGTCTGGGTCTTTCAAATCGAGCAAAATCCAATAAAAGTTATTCGCTCGCGCAGCGCATCTAAGCAAATGATCGCATGTTTCTTCTGGAAATCCGATCATGTTGTGACCGTGCCGCTTGTGGAACGAAGGACGGTTTGTTCTGAATGGTATACAACAATTTGTTTGCCTGAACTGTTTGATGCACTGAGGAAAACCAACCGACGAAGTCGAATCATACTTTATCACGATAATGCGAGCTATCAAACTTCAGCCATAACAAATGAGCGAATATTTTGAAAAACAATAAATCGATTTTTTCTCATAAATGACCATTATTTCAGGTTAAGGCTAGAAATATATGTAGCAACCCTCGTAAAATCTGACTTTCTTTTCTGAGTTTTTGTTTGACAGAACTGTTTCAGTTGTCATTTTGGCTTTAAAGGCGGATTTTGGTATATCTTACTTACTTCAATCGCTCCACTGGTCGGGGTGGCCTCCGTATAAATCTATCTCTACCACAGGAGTTTTTGTAAATTATGTCCCCTATACAAATTTACAATTAATTGTATTATTCAAAAATTAAAGAAAGGAGCTACGCTCGTGAAACTGTAAAAAGTAGGAGTATCTCAAAATAAAGCACACTCGACTGCAGCGTTCATTCTTTGCATTTGAAAATGAAAATTCGTTGCTCACTAAGAGAAATCCGGCCTCTAAATAATTGGCTTAAAAAGGTACTGGTGATTCCAAACAACGCAAATTCTAAAGAGCACATTCATTACTACTCTCCAAGTATGATGGATAATGCTTAGAACGGAGATTTCTCTCCATATCTGGTCATTCCAACTCGTACCGGGTTGTCCTCTATTTTAGCGTTAACTGGCGTGTGCTGGAGTTCTTTCATTAATTCAAATTATGTGACCAGCCCAGTGCGGCCGATTGCATTTTATGTGTTGGACTATGTCAACCTCATCGAATAGCTCATACAGTTCCCGATTCATACGGGCCCTAAACTCGCTGGCGACTGAAATAGGACCAAAAATCCTGCGAAGAATCTTCCGCTCAAAGAATTCCAATGCTGTTTCGACTGGCTCAACCACGGTCCACCCGTCTGCGCCATACAGTATGATCGGGAGTATCTCCGTCTTATAGATCTTAATTTTCAACTTCCGGGAGAGAGCAGTACCGTTTAGCCCAAAATTGCATCTATTTGCAAGCGTGATTCTTCGCCTGAACATCAGGCTGACGTTGTTCTTGCTGGATATTTCTGTTCCAAGATAGACGACATTTTCTACAACTTTAAAGTTGAATTTATCCATCGTCACTGACCGTCAAACACGCGATGCCGGCGTACGATAACACATCAAGTACTTTCTCCTCTAGATACATGGACCGAGACTGTTTTTCAATCTCTGAGAAAATTTCTTAGAATCAAATGACCAAATGTCCTTAAAATATAAGATTCGCCATTTCCGAAAGAGTTGCTTCGTGTTTGGCTACGGCACTTTTTAGATTCATTGGTTTCAAAGACGATCGTGGCGACTTCATAATCATGGATAATCAATACAATGATTGCTATATACAATCATTTTATTTTTTTTTTTATGGTAGAAGGAATAATTAATTTTAATGGAGAAAAGAAATGAAAAACATCATCCCAAAATGGTATAAAAATCTCATATAGTAGTTCCTAAAGTACAAAAAAGCAAATTGCTGGACTATTTAAAAGTTGACGCTGAAGATGCTTTTTCAAAACAAAGGCAAATATATTTCTCTTGCTAACCAAATTGGCATTTGCTGCGATGGAGAAGTTACCAACACAGGCACCGAAAATTGTATTTTTCGAAGATTCGAATTATGCTTATGCTTCCACCATTACAACCTGAAGCAAGCTCTTTCAACAGACGCACTTTTATACAACCGACCTTGAGCAGTATTCGACTGTGCTTCAAGTTTTGCTTCCATTTGCTACTCTACTACAAAAGGCCGTGATGAATTTCTCGCACTATCATGCCCGGTAAGCGCCCTCAAACTCATCGATAATAGATTTGTTTAATGCAGCTTTTAATGCAATTTTATGACGTTCTTTAAGAGTAAACTCGATTTTGGGTATCAGCAACGGCTGGATCTAGTTTTGGAACTAAGTCCTTAGGCTACATTATATTTTCCTACAGAGTCATGAACGTGTGGCTGTAAGAATGAAATAAAAATTAAATCAGAATTTTAGACTGAATATTGCAGAGTTAAAAAGAATTTCTAAAAAATTTAATTTTGCACCGCTACTCCATAATCCCGATTCAGATTTATTGTAATATAATTTTTCAAGCAAAGCATCAATACAGATTTTAAATTTTGCTTAGAAAATCGTTAAAGCCTATGCAACATATACAGCTGTAGAAGTATATATTTTCGCTGTGCCCGGATTATCGCTCCCCTACACATATGAGACACAAGCAATTGATTACGCTTGGCGCGAAGATTAATAAGCTTAAGGCTTAAGCAAAATTTACTGCATGGGCTTATTTCGGCATTGATTTGGTTTTGAAAAATATTTGACAAAGTTTGAGTGGAGCGACTTTTAAAATGTCCTCACTCCACTGCACTGAAGTGGAAAGCATCCAGCTGGATGCCATTTAGCAATACATAATGCTTGCATATGCTCAGTTCTTATGTAAGCCATTTTCTGCTGAACAAAATTTCAGTTGTTACTTGGTGACAAATGAAAATACTGTGATTGATTGTTGCATAAGAAAACGTGCCTGCAACTTTGACGTTTAATGTCTTTGTTTACCTATGCTCAGTCTCTGTCCCATGAGAAATTAAAATTTACAGCAAATAGTATCTAAAATCTTTGGTTAACAAAAACTTTTGTGAAAGTCATTAAACTGAAAGCTTAGCTAAATTAGTTTAGTTACGCTGTGGCAAGGCAGGCACTTATCAAAGCGTGCTTAAGCCTACCGACCCTCAAAAAATTGAAGATATAGTAATGAAAGCTTAACGAACCATCTTCTTGGCCGCCGCACATTCATTTGTGGTCTGTAAACGCCTAATTTTAAAACCAGTTAATGCCCAAAGTTGACTTGTGGTCACATACATACAACAGCCAAAAAAAAAAAACAAATCCAAAGAAATTTGTGAAACTTTCTACTAGAAATTAGTTGGCTTGATAATTTTTGAGCAGCCGCCTTGCTGATGTTTAAATGGTCAGCAGCAGACAATTGGCGCCGGCTGCTTATGAATAAGATATTATGTAAATCACGCAGCAAACTAAATGAAAAAATAATTTCATCAACTTCCGCTCTGTATTGTTGTTTGTATTTACTTTGTCGTATGCTGTGCATGTAGTTGGAAAATTATTTTTCCATGTTTTGCACAGCATTGTAAATGTATGCAAATGCAGATGTTAAATAAAATTAACCCATTAGTGTACTCAGCTGGTTGCTGTTGACTATGATGGTGTATATTCTTGAGAATATCTTATTATTTTAATTTAAAGAAACACAAATTTTTCATGTAGAAAGATAGAAATGGCAAAATCAGTTCGTTTCTCTATTAATAGATTTTGATATTTTTCGCGGTTATATCTAAAAAGGAAAGAAAACTATTTGAGATAAGGATATAAAATAAGTCTTAACTGCACTGCATTGTAGACATTTATGCCCAATGCACTGAAATCAATTGATCTATCTAAAACTCAAGCTCGAAACAAATATGGCGAGCAACGGAAAGCAAGATTAGAAGCTATTCGAATACAAACCGCTTAAGTCCGGCTTCTTAAACTAACGTGCAAGGATAGTCAGTCGCTTTTGAATGGAACAACTGACCAATGGAGAGCAAAACTGGGAATCAATGGACAACGTAATGCTAGATCCAGACAGATACTGCACGCTGATTTGAAACTTGCTGCATTCCATTATGCTGCTGATTTTATAAGCATTCATAGAAGTGTCCTTATTAGTAATATTAATTATATCCAAGAACTTTGATGTGCATTAAAATTTAAAAATGAAAATCCAAAAAAATGCTGCACAGCTGGAAAAATTAAATTGCAAGAAAACTACTTTACGTCCAGATCCATTGAAGCATTTTGTGGCCAACAGTAACAGAATTTTTAATTTTCGTTTCCACGCTCACTCTTTGTCGAACTTAAAAATATTTACAGGAATGGGGAATTATAAAAGATATTTGTTATCAATTGAATATTGTTAAATCATTATTGAGCCCATGCGTATATAAAGACCTATAAACTGCTATATATGAATTGATTTGTATTAAAAAGCAACGCAGAAACACGTGTTTCGATATCCACTTCGACATCTCGGCTGTTTGAATGCAAGTTTTTATAAAAAATCATTTTAAAAGTTTGGAGTGTGCTTAAGCTATTGGCTAAATATCAAATACTTAGATTAGCTAACTGAAAGGGACTTCTTATCATTAGATATTTGAAATTACAAGTTTTTCGTTTTTTATATTTTTGTTTGTATTGCCAGGAAGTGCTTTACTTTGCATAAAATCGATGAAAATTGTGGCTGAAAAGTGACGAATACGAACAGAAATTTAAGGTGACGTGTAACGACTGCTGACAACGCTTTAAAAGTGATGACTGTTAAGCCTTGTTCAAATTCTGGACACTCTAATCACATTGCAATATGAAAATAATTTCAAATATGTACAAATTTCAACAAAAAGTGACAGCAAAATCAAAAGAAAAACTAATAAAACTAAATAATAATTTTTATTTTTTTATAATCCAATTCTCTTATATTACACTACAGTTGAACATTAATGGGTTAAGACTATTTGAACTGATGAAGTGTAAATGATATAAAAACAATGTTCATACAGACAGCACATTGTTGGCCTATATCAGAGCGGGAACAAGCGCTGCTGGAGTCTCTCCTAATTATGTTAAAATTTGTGAAATAGTTGAGGAGATAGGTTGGTTTTTTTTTCAAAAGCAGACCCCATAACAAGTATATATTCTTCATCAGAATTAAAGAAGTTAAGTAGTTATAGACAGGACCGTCTGCACGTCGATGATGCTCCGTATTAACAAAGAAAACTTGGGGACTAGATGAAGTATAACATTCAAGTTTTGATATTTCAACGCTCCTATTCCCTCTTCATGTAACTTGTATTCAATGTACGTGCAAAACTCTTTAGAATGAATTGCATTTTCCATACAAAGCAACCACATATTCTGATTATTGTATGAAAAAATGCGTATCGTCAAATTTGAAATGTCTCACATGCAAATCTGGACCTCTTTTCTGTGTTTTTATATGAACTATATTTTATGCTGCTGTTAGCCCAACTAGAAATATCAAATTCGTTGTATTTACAGTCAATTCAAAAAAAATATTCCATAAAAGCTCAAATAGGACCACTAACAAGGCTAGGCCCCGTACAAAAAGTTGAGTCTATACAGACATGTCCGTCCGACTAGACATCTAGATTTTGGAGTCTATTATTAATGATAGAGCCTTTAAATATGAATATTTAGTCTCTCCTACTTGCTTTACTACTAGTGTTCAACGACTGTGCCGAGCATTATTTAAAGGGTAGTACCCATTCTCTGATTACCCTTTCTGAGTTCTTCTTTGAAAAAAATTTTTATTTTTCTTGTTATAATAGCTAAAAACGGAAAAACTCAATTTAAAGCTTAATGCTTTAGGTTCTCAATATCAAGCATACTCGATTGCAGTGTTCTTTCTTATTTCGAATGATCTTTAGGGCAACAAATAAATTACTTAGGCCCTAAGCGGTCCATTGTCATAATATATAAATGCCTTAGGTCAGAGTTTGCGCAGGCCAGTTTGTCTAAATGAGGACCATCGATATGGACTTAACAGTTGAAGTGATTATCTCACTGATATTTTCAAAGGCCCACGTCTCTTTATACTATCAGTCGGACACATATAAAATGCTTAATTTTTGCTTCATCTAATATGCCTAAAGAAGTCAATCGACCCTTGTTCCGTATCAAACTATGGTATACTACTTGTTACGGCTTTCACCATGTAATGTAAATATTTTCTCCTTTCTGTAATAGTCAGAAGTTTGTAAGCCGGAAGTAATATCTTGACTGATTGAGTTTAAAGATTCTACAAGTGTTGAACCTTCCCTCATGAAGATTGGCGGTAGTGGTACTCTTACCGCACAGCCTATATACTTCACAATTCTTCTCAACATCTTGGTGCCCAAGCATCCATATAAGGTGAAATCCATTGTGCTCTCTAATTCTTACATCACAGTTATAAGAACCATGCTTTGAGAGCTGTTATTGGCTGCAGAGATAGTACTTAGCCTCCTTATTAACTATTATCTCTGCTTGGTAGATGTTACCATTGTCTGGGAGTATGAAATATTGTCTGATCCTCATGTTCGGTGAATGTTCTTATAGTGTGTATGGGTAGTAGGGATTGTGACTGCTATTTCTTGTCAAATGTTGTAGATGATATGCAATAATACAAGTTTGAAGGGAGGATGTCTTGAAATTTAAGTATCATGCCCGATGGTGCCACAGCATCAATAAGTGTTAAGATTTTTGCAGAGTTAAGGCAAAAGAATGTTTTATGTGTCCTTCGGTGTCTGTTTAGCTTCTTATCCTAGTTTCTTATTCTTGGCTAAACAATCTTCAATATTTTGAACTAAAAGAATAAATTTTTTTTTTTTAATTATTTGTTTAATTTTTTATAGCGTACCGTAATTGTTGGATGAAATCTCTAGTGCCTCTTTTTCGACTTTACTCTGTGATTATGTTTCCCTTTCAGGAGCCTTTGCGCCGGTGGTTCGGATGATTGCAAGCTTGTCCAGGTACGCAGTAACTTGGCGGTTGATAACATATCCGACCCTTGGTATCTGAAGTTCTTTTTCAATATCTCTAATGCGGTTCGACTTTGCTGCTATGCCGTATTCCTGAATACCATATCCCCAGATGGGTACCAGACTAAATTTAAAGATGTTCGACTTGATGTTAAGCGTTAGCTTATTTCTGTCATTATTGAGTCAAGCCATGCTGCTCGCCTTTGCTATGAGGCGCCTAACTAACTCAGTTGTGTGACGCTGGAAAGTTAGACGTATGTCCAGAGAGATGCCAAAATACTTGTGAGCATGGTTCTGGGCTAAGAGCACTCCATGTAATAATATCCCATGTGATTGATACACACTGGTCAGAGTTTATAGCAACATTCCATCTACAGGCCCAGTTCTCAAATATTTGTATATGCATCTGGAGGAGATCTAAAGGAAGCTCGTGAAAGAAGCTTTATATAATTAGGTAGAGCAGTGGGTTGAGTATGTCTTTAAGCTTATGCAGGAGTCCTGCATGCCACACTCTGTCGAATGTCTGCTAGATATGCAAAAAAGCTCTAACGACATACTTCTTTCCGCGTAATCCATCAAGTGCAAAGCGGGCCGCGTCTGAGCCTGAAGCCAAAGTGAAACTTTGTGATTGCCTTTTACCTGGTCTCAAGAATCCTTCTCAGAATGCACCTCTCCAATATTTTGGCAAATACTGGTAGAAGCCTTATCGGATGAAATGAGTCCAGTTCTTCTGCTGGCTTCCCACTTTTGTGCAGCAGAATGATGTTGGCCTTCTTTCAGGCGCCCTCTGAGAGGGCGCAGCTTGATGGAGCGATTATCAACATGGTCTTCGTCTGGAGCCTTGTTATTGCGAAGTGTTTTGATCTCCTTTTCCACTTCAGTAAGCGTTATAGGGGCTACAGAAAGGCCATCTGGGAAGCTTAAGAAAAAATAACAAAATATTTGTATTTAATTCCATTTTTGAAGTCCACTTTGAGAGTGATGTTGTTGTGGTCTGATAAAATCTGATAAAATATGATAAAGTATGCTTTCTTGCGACCTTAAGTCGGGCCAGGAATATACCAGCTAAAAACTTGATGATAAAATATTTCATTAAATAACAAACTGAACTACTATAGGATGTAGCACCAAACAGATCAATCATTCTTTTAGTATCATATAACATACTGTAGACTTTTATATATAGTGTATAAAATCTGTTATGACATTGTTCTTCCATGTATATGTAATACAAAAAGCAGATTTTGTACTAACATTTCACTTTGTACTCAAAATATGCGCCCCAAACACAAGCCTTAGTCGCCCCAACCTTGCTACGGCACTTAACTTTGACACAATGTCGCCCAAAAGCGTTAAATATGTTTGTAGCATTTAAAATTGATTGATGTTTCGTACGACAACTACTCGTATTTTGCAGCAAAGTTGATGACGACGTCTAGTAAAATCAATCACATACTCGCGCCCTTCCATGTGACATGCCCAACACACAACCACAAATCGCACGCAATGCGAACCATTTCATAGCTAAAAATCCGACCACAGCACAAGTTTTGTCAGCAACTTTTGATCCTGTCACGAGCAATATGGCTGCAAAATCTAATGTGTCCGGTTGTCATGGCAATTCTATGCCGCGCACTGACATATACGCTATCAGGCGACTGGCAGAGCACGTGTTTGTGGCTTAGTCGAACAATGGAATAACATACATGAGTATATAAATTTATATCATTTAAATACAAATACATATTAACATTGTGGCATTCTGCAGAATTCTGTTGTGTAAAGCGAACGCATTTCTCTGTGGAACTCAACGCTGCGTATACGTAATATTTATTCAATATTGTTTCAAATTGCTATTAATACTACGAATTTTTGGCAAGTTTGCCTTATGAAATATGAAGTAATTAAATCTTATTGTATTGTATTCGAGTTATTTCCTATTGTTCTGCTTATTTGTTGCTAATTGGAATTCTTTGTTTGAAATAATTGCAAAATGTGTGCCTAATTATTGGTTGGGCTGAAGGTAAAGCGGTAGTTTATAACTTAATCATGTCATGTGTCGATTAAATTGGTTCTAAATGCAATGTGCGGCATAAAATTATTGTTTTCTCGTGAATTAGTGAATTAGTTCACGAGAAACACACAGTATTTCAAATACAAATAGAATTCGCAGTTCGAATGCAATTTAACAATAGAAAACAGTTTTAAATAGCAATTCCATAAGAGCGTAATGAGACGCTTGAAAAGTGCTTTTCACTATCCTGGCAACGATCGAATTTTATTTTTTTTTTTTTGTTCATATGTTTGCTATATTTTAGCCGGAACGGCACTCTCTACCACTTTTTGAGTCCTTTTATATAAGTTATAAAAGTTGGGGGGTGTCATGCATGTGCCTGATCTGTGATCAGTTTCTTAGCCTACAGACAACTAGCAATATGAGACAACGTAAGAACAACTACGTCCCACTTCCACTGCGAGGGGAGTGACCATGTTGCAGGCAGCTATTGACTATTGCCCTAAACAATGTCAAGCAGTTCAGTGGAATCATCAATAAGTTGCCAAATGCCGTTGATATTTCCAACGCATTAGTTTCTTTTTAACTTAATCAGTTTGAACAACATGTATAGGTAGGACCATTGGACAAGTCGAGCTGAGAAATTCAAATGGTGGTCAGCGAACGTGCTAGCTTTCTCTTTATCCATTGGACAGCACAAACCACAGGCATTTTGAATGGGAGCCAGCCTCTTAGTTGATATTTAAGCAACTGATGTAGTCTTACAGGGCTTGATTGTGCAGTGTATAAAGCAACTGCAACTCCATGGCTACTCTGTTGAGATCTGCGTTGTCTCCTGTATCTACGTTTTTCTCTTAATAGAGTCGATATTTCGGCCGCGATCTGGTATCGCTCTCTATTAGCTTGCAGTGTTGTTCTGCTTCTGGAGTCGCGACCTGCTCAGACGCAGTATAAGCCGCAATATTTCCTCAATAGAATCTCAATAGCATAGTTGTTCTACTTCTATAACTTCACTGGCACTGTAAACTTGTTGACTGACAAGAGCATCACCGCGCAGTGTTCAGAGCACACGTCAAGATAGTTCTTGGAAACTTTCTGATGTCATTGGGCTTGAAAGTAGGTTCTGCTGTTGAGTGACTGTCCACATTATTGGTAATATTGCAGTGAAGCAGAGGAAGACCATTGGTGTTGGTGAATCTTGAACTATATTCATTAAGGAATATAGTTCCAAAGTCGATAACGAGCTGTTGAAACGTTTGTTGGCTGACTGCGTTGCAGGTAGAACATTTTTCTTTTTGTCAATTTGATTCTCACACATTAAACCCATGTGAGCTCAATGGGCGTCAATTCATAAAATGCTATGCCATTTTTATCAGTATCACTTCATTAATGCTTGGCGTGTAGCATCTAACAGCGCTGAAATAATTTATGCCGTTGAAAGCATTTTGAAATACATTTTGAGGTGTAGCTGCCTGTTTGGCTTAGCTTAGTTTGCTTCTGTCTATTGCTTGATTGCAAAATAAAGTTGGCAGCCTTTGTAGGCAGCTGTATGCGTCTCTCCACACTGCACAGATTTTGTTTGGCCCTTTTTGTTTTTTGTACAGCTCCATATTACTTTTTAGTGGATTGAAATAGATCATCAACACAGTTATTACGGTTACAAAGGCGTGTAAAATCAAAAAACTTCTTTGGTTCTTCGTATTACTATAACTCCATTACCAAATCGAGTTACATTACAGATTGCATTGTTTTTGATTGTCGGTTCGAGCTCAATGAAGATTTGACTTTGATTCTCAATGTACATATGTCTCACTGAGTGATCTGATACACAGCCAATTGACTTTTTATTTGATCAATTTTGTTGGAGGGCTAGTGTTTGAGATCAGTAGGATATAAACGTTATTCTGAGCTACCCTACTGATCTCAAAAGTGGTTTTAATATGGTGTATATTGAGGCGTTCTATATTGCATAGATTGCAGGCATTGTTTATATTTGGTGAATTTTGTGTGGCCCATACGGATTCTAGTAAAAATAACTTGTTGGAGTCTAGATTTTTTAGTTTTAGAAAGTTTTCCTGTTAAGAAGTTGTGCCTGTTTTCTATTATGGTTTTATTAGATTCTATGTGTAAGCCCTACGGTTGTTTGTGTGTAGAGTGTATGTATGCATAGGGGGCCAGTATGAATTGTGCACATCCATGCTTACAACAGATGTGTAGCTGTTTCGATCTGGAAGTGGAAATAGAGCTCTAGAGTTACTGCTCGCGCAAGGTCGCGTCGAAATTTGAAAAGACGCAACCACGCGAGCACCTTGCGCTCATTTAACTGTTGTATCTCGGTAAGTATTATGTTCTCCATTTTGTCTTTTTAGGTTTTTCTAGTAAAAAAAGATGGGCTTTCGTTTAAAAAATAGAAAAAAAAAATTAAAAATGTCCGAAGGCCGATTTTAGAAGTTTAATTTGCTGTAATAGAAAAAAAGTTATTAAAAAATTGGGCAGTTCAGAAATAATGTCCCATATTTGGAAACTATTTGTCCAATTGTATGTTACTGTAATACAGAATATATGGCTATTTAATCAATTGCGCTATCGAAATCTTAGGCGATAAGGGTAATATTTCATTTGTAAGAGTTGGCTCGTGTTGCAAAGTGGTCCACATAAAGTAGACTATTCAGAACAGACTTACTTCTTTTGACACCTAATTGGTTTTTGCGATTATTATATCAGGTTTCGTGGCAGACCCCACAAAATATATATATTCTCGAACAGCATCAAAGGCGAATCGATATAGACATATCGGTCAGCTTGACTGTATGAAAATCGAGATCTTGGGGACTATAATGGAAAGAGCCTTAAAATTACGATATTAAGATTTTGCCATTCATTCTTCAGTTAACTTGTATTTAATGAATGCGCTCAACCAACCTTGTTTTCTAAGAAAATAATCCACGAACCACTAGAAGAGGTAGACCTCATACGAATCATTAGGAGCAGGGTATATCGTAGTCGAGCTCAATCAACTGCAGCATTCTTAATTCTTTTATACAGTTTTTGATTATGTAGATGTTTAATGAAATTGGTCCGTAGGATATAGGATCTGTTTTAATTTTTTGGCCGGATTAGGCTTGTTTCATATGCTTGGGTTATATAACAAGTTCTAAGTTCTAAGCTAAAAAAAAATCTAAACAGAACTGTGGGAAAAATTGATATGGATTTATTCAGTTCATGAAGGAAGAAGTTAATTGGGATTAGCAGGGAAATTGTATTTATACGAAGGGCACTATTTATATTGCAGAAAGTGGCCACACTAATGTCAATAGGTAAAATCTGGCAATGCGTGACATACCGTGAGATTGTTCCACTAGCGAACTTGCCGTAAAAATGGTTTGTTCGCGTTTATTTGACAATCACTCAAAAAAAGATTCTGTGGGTTGGAGCAAAAATATTTTGAAAAAAACCGTTTGCGGTGCTTCAAAAGACGTTTATAAGATCGACACAGTTGACGAAGCATGGATATGTGTATGAGTCGGAAACAAAACAGAAATCGACCGTGTAGGTGTTCTAAGACGAGCCAAATCCATCAAAAGGCTTTCATGCACGAAGCACTCCAAAGCAAATGGTTGCCTGTTTTTTGGCCGAATGCGTCATGCGTTGATACTAAGTGGTTGTTATAAGCATGTTGTTGCTATATTTTGGGTTGTCGGTTTTTGATGTATTAAATTTGGATTTGTATAAATGTTTGTGGAAATTTTTATCTTTAGATTTTAGATGTACTGAAATGGTTTTCGGTTTATGAGTAAATATTCTAAGTTTGAGGTTGTTGGTGCATTGGAGATCTGATTGTGGTAACGTGGTACTGTTGACATGTAAATCTGAATAAACTTATCTTCTAAAAAGTAACATATAAAAGGAATATATGAGCTTATATATTTTTTGAAAAAAGACGATAAGCTTGGGCTGTATCTTCTTATTTAAGAGATTATTTTCAAGCCACCGGTATGACATTAAAATTTTCTGAGATCTGTTTTAAACTTAAGATTTCTATCTTCAGAAATGTCCAATAATGTCTACTCAATCTTTAATCGAAAACAGTTTCCAAGCTTCCAATGTGCTGGTAGACAAGTTTTAAGTTTTAGTTAATAACCAATCTAGTTTAAGTTTTATGTAATAGTCCTCAAACGAGCGGTTGTAGCGAGGATGTTGTGTTCGTCGACAAGAAAATTACTTTTACATTTTGATGACTTAAGTCGAAAGGTTGATGCGGTGCATTATCTACCAGCAATAAAATTTGAAAATCTTAATTTCTTTTTTTTTTCACATAGCGCACTACTTCGGCTACAAAGCATTCGTAAATGTACTGACTGAACAGAAAGGCTGTTACCCTTTTATTGATTTCCCAAAACACACGAAAAGTGTTTTTGTTTACACCCTTAAAGGCCTGCGGGCCTAGTGACCTATAAAAAACCATTGGTTTCACAAAAAAATTCAATTTAATTCGTTACACGTTATTTTGCTACTTTATAATCTGGTACATTTTTCATTTGTTTAAAAACAAACGTTCTCTTAGGCTATTAAGCCTGTTTCAAATAGATTGTTGTTCATTTTTCCTAACTTTCATTAATTTTTAGGCATGAATTCACTTAATATATAATGCAAAGGTCCTTGCAGTTATTTTCAGTTATATTTTAAGATGTGTCAAATGAATCGTCATTAATGATGCCAAGGCGATCAACGCTTTTAAAGCCCTTGAAAGTTTTACACCATATAGTGGTACAACTTCTTTTCATCTCCCTGGCTCGACACATCAGATTCGTTTTGGTAGAAATATGTTATGAAGATACAGCGAGAACTCTTTGTTATTTCTTTTTTTTTTTTTTTGGTATGTTGGAGGTCACAGAGTTCTGCACAGAGTACTACACGTTGGTGTGCCGGCTAGAGAACAGACACACCTCGTCCGGTTGGTGTAGAGCATATCTTCTTATTAAATATGATTAAATTTGATTACTCCCAACCGCCCAAACCACTCTTCTGAATTCATAAATTTACTTTTGAAAGCAAATTTTCTTTGGACAGCTTTTTAAAGAGTTTGCATTTTTAATTGCGATTTTAATATGTGATACGAATTATGTATTTAATATATTTAAAGCAATATATATAAAAAACTCTTAAATTAATTTCAAGCAATTATACGTAGTGTTAATTACTCTAAATTAGCAATTAAATATGAATATTTCCAATTTGAGAAATTAATATTTGCAAATATGTTAAATTAATATGAGCATTGCTGCATTAGGAAATCAAAGTGCAGCTAACTGCTTATAATTGTATGCCAATTAAACGATTTATAAATATTAATATCCTATACAATATATGTAAATTCTTATTTGATTTTTTCCCTTTTTTGCTTTATGACAAGCATATGAATAAAAAACTAAATTAAATTATATAAAAATGTGCTTTGATTTATCAGCACTTTTAATCTGAAAAAAAACTTTAAATAATCCTATATAATATGAAAAAAAGATACAACTAAAACAATGTCACTGCACCACCTAATATTTTTTTAGTTGAGTCTGCATGACGACGACGCTGCCATTTATTTCAAATGAAAAACTCATTAGGCGTCACTCGAGAAACACCTTGCCATTGACAGTCGCGTAGCATCAGACGATTTTTAATCGCATTGGGACAAAGTCCTTTGTGGTTTTACAATATATATTTCAGAGAAATTCTTTGTCTGTCTGTCCAATGCGCTGCCTTTATGTCTCGCACGCTTGATATATTTATCCAAAAAAATTTTCTTTTTACTACGAATTTTTTTTTCCTTCTAGTGAAACATAATCACAATATCATTAAAAAAAAAAGTAGTTGAGAGGGCAAAGACACACAGCGGCGTACGAAACAGTATCTGTTCGAAGGACATATAGACTAATTGTAATTTAACGTATGAATTTCTCAATTTGATTGCTTAAGTGGCCATCAACTTATCTGTGCTGTGGGCAACACACGAGCGCAGTGAACTTGTCAAAATAATTTGACTACAACACACTGCAGCACACACGACGTATGAGTAATATTATTATCTGCTTATTTTTTCGCTACAGCAGCACTTAAAAGGTAATTTAATAAAATCGCCATAAATAAAAAATAGAAGAAAAAAACAACGCCAGAAGCTTCAAACTAATTAGCTTTTTACAGCCTGCTTATAATAAATATTTAGAGATACTTTTTCATTTCAAGTACATACCACGAAAAAGGTTTTCGGTTCGCTTTTAAGCACTTCATTGACTTTTGTCAAGCAGCTGATGGTTGTCTGCACGTACTGCACTCATTGCACAGTTCAAAGACATTCAGTGAAATATAATTTATATATGAACACAGCTCGTTATATGCAAATCCTATTAGCTAGCGATAAGCTGCTAATAGCAGAGCTTATTGTATGATGAATAACCTTTTTGTTTGGATTAAAACTAATTTAATTAATTTATTGTCATATCAAAGTGATGCAGCACGTGTTAAGCTTTTAATTGGATTTATGAATTTATTAAAAAAATATATATTCTAGATACATTGAATATTTTTTTATTTTGCGCTTATTGTCATTTGCTCTCTTCAAACTTGAATTTAGTATTAAGCATTATTCAAACACAAATCAAAAATGCTAGAATTTATTTAATTTAATACGAACATAAAAAAAAACATTTATTTCGGATTTGGTCAAACAATAAAATTTTATAGGAAAAACAAATAAAATATGAAAAATAGAAATCATTCGAGAAAGAAAATGTTGGACGGACAAGTTATTTTATTCAAAAACAAGAGTGATATAGGCGTGATACTCGACTATTTGATATCCTGCAAGCAAATATATATATATAAGTATTTAAGTTGAATTATGATTAGCTAAACATTAACTTCTTACTGTAGAAAAACTCGCATATATATCTTAGCATCTTATAACTTTTTCTCTCGGCTCTGCTAAATAAATCGAAGTTTTAATCAACTATTGGCCTAATTTGCTTTGTTAACACATGTTTTGTCTTGTTTTATTTATCAAACAGATGAAGATCCAAAATGTTGAATATTTTATTCAGGCATACAACTAATCTGCAGGTGAGATTACATTAAAAGCGGTCGTCTGAAGACACCAAATAGTAGCACCATATGAAATCTGTTCCTTTCACAAGAATCTTGCTACTCTGATCCCATATTCTGATTCTGCACTCCCGAACTAATTTTTTAATACATATTCGATTTTCTATGTACTGCATGTTTTGTGACAGTTTAAAGGCTGAATGCACTGCTTTACTTTCTTTCAGTTACGTCGCACCCATACCCAAGGAAGCAAGAGTTAACACAATATGAACGGTTGGATGTATTTCAGCCAGAATTAAGAATACTGAAATTCTAAGAAAATTTTCCAGTTCCACCTAGAACACACAATATGTATTGTACATGGTGATAAGAAATAACCCGG